>CATQJL010000001.1:55749130-56052350 GCA_958299035.1 Cylicocyclus nassatus
GTAGTAGTGTAACTCAGCGAAGAACACACAAGAAAGACTCTAGTAAACACGATTCGGTAGGGCTGTTTCTGTAGATTACCATGCGCTAGCGACTAGCGGAGGATCCCTTTTCCAAAGAGAAAGATAGGCCGGTGAATTTTGCAAAAATCGATGTCTCTCAAATTTTAGCTACCGTAAAAAAACAACAAGACGCTAATTCGCAAAGCGGGTGTGTTTTTCGTGATCGGCAGGCCAGATAACCTCTTTGCGCAAGTTTTCCAAGAAATTCGGGCCCTTTGATTTTTCCTCGTTCTAGGCTGTGAAGCTCGCCGACGGGTTTTGGCTAAAATATTGATGATCTTGGATTGGCCGGAAACTTCGCCCATAGAGGTTTTCGGACTCGCTGATTACGAAAATAGTGCTCTTTGGGCAGCGTAAGTTCTTTTAGCAGGGTTATGCTGAGAGAAATGCTGCGATACTACGCAACTTCCTAAATTTGTCTACCCTTTTCGCGCATCTGTTGGGCAACTTACCTGCTCCTTTTTGTAATTCGAAATCACTAGAGACAGTGCTCTCAGAGCATGCTTAAATTAGGCCCTTATCTGTATTGATCGCGGAACTGTGAGCATACGAATTCGCGTCCTCATGAAAATCGTTCGAAATTTCAAGGTCGCATAATTTGGGCAAATATATTGCGACTGATTAAAATCACTCTGGTTGCAGATATTATGTTTATGTACATATGTAAATTGATAATCTGAATATAGCATACTTGTTTACTCCCTATGTCATCTTACACCTGTAGCTCAAAGTTTGCAAAAAATCGATGGAGTCGGTAAACGTAATTTATTTTTGAAAACTAACATTATATCCGTAGTCAGCACCCTCACTCACCTGCTTATACCAATTCCCGGTCCGGTAGCTCAAAATTCGTAAAAAAATCGATAAATCTACCAATGACGAAATGTAGTCTACGAGACCAGCTCGGCTCCTAAGGCTAGGTTCTACTGATTCCCATTTTCCGAAACTGTTCCCGCACAGTCCCGCACTGTGCTGGGAGCTGTGCGGGAACTGCAACTGTGCTGCATGGGCTGCAGCCGCCCCGCACGCGTTTTAAACGGCGGGCGTTGAAGAATTTTTACCGTTTTCATCGGTTTTTCTTCCAGAGTTCTCTCAATTTGGCCTTATTCCTCTACCCCGCTCATTTTTTGATCAGCAAAACTTCGAGCTCGAAGCTATGTTGAAGAATGAGTGCTTTACTGCTCTGCGTATGCGACAAAACGTGTGTTCTTGTGCTCGTCCGTTTTCTCTTCGCTTTATTTTTATCAGATCTTCCATTTGTTCCAGAAAGCCCCTGCGCAGTTTCTATACCATGCAGCACAGTTGCAGTTCCCGCACAGCTCCCAGCACAGTGCGGGACTGTGCGGGAACAATTGCGGAAAATGGGAATCAGTAGAAACCTAGCCTTAGGAGCCGAGCTGGTCTCGTAGACTACATTTCGTCATTGGTAGGTTTATCGATTTTTTTTTACGAATTTTGAGCTACCGGACCGGGAATTGGTATAAGCAGGTGAGTGAGGGTGCTGACTACGGATATAATGTTAGTTTTCAAAAATAAATTACGTTTACCGACTCCATCGATTTTTTGCAAACTTTGAGCTACAGGTGTAAGATGACATAGGGAGTAAACAAGTATGCTATATTCAGATTATCAATTTACATATGTACATAAACATAATATCTGCAACCAGAGTGATTTTAATCAGTCGCAATATATTTGCCCAAATTATGCGACCTTGAAATTTCGAACGATTTTCATGAGGACGCGAATTCGTATGCTCACAGTTCCGCGATCAATACAGATAAGGGCCTAATTTAAGCATGCTCTGAGAGCACTGTCTCTAGTGATTTCGAATTACAAAAAGGAGCAGGTAAGTTGCCCAACAGATGCGCGAAAAGGGTAGACAAATTTAGGAAGTTGCGTAGTATCGCAGCATTTCTCTCAGCATAACCCTGCTAAAAGAACTTACGCTGCCCAAAGAGCACTATTTTCGTAATCAGCGAGTCCGAAAACCTCTATGGGCGAAGTTTCCGGCCAATCCAAGATCATCAATATTTTAGCCAAAACCCGTCGGCGAGCTTCACAGCCTAGAACGAGGAAAAATCAAAGGGCCCGAATTTCTTGGAAAAACTTGCGCAAAGAGGTTATCTGGCCTGCCGATCACGAAAAACACACCCGCTTTGCGAATTAGCGTCTTGTTGTTTTTTTACGGTAGCTAAAATTTGAGAGACATCGATTTTTGCAAAATTCACCGGCCTATCTTTCTCTTTGGAAAAGGGATCCTCCGCTAGTCGCTAGCGCATGGTAATCTACAGAAACAGCCCTACCGAATCGTGTTTACTAGAGTCTTTCTTGTGTGTTCTTCGCTGAGTTACACTACTACGAAAACCCGTCCTCATACAAAAATCGAGAAGACTGAAAACGGAATAGTAAGAGAGTGCAGTATATCGGAAGATTCGTCTTGACGCGCTGAACATCATGCTTTCTTCGGATTCGTATTTTATGCAGTCTGAAGGAAGTTATGAAGAAAAAACGAAAAAAACGCGGATCGTCAGTTTTTGCGTTTTCTGTCGAATAATTAGTGTGGGTACTGTAGTAGTTCATTGAGACCTGTGTTTGCGGTAAGCCATGGATAATAACGACGTGGTTTTCAAGCAGGCTCTCACAATGGATGCAAAGATTTACACAAAGTTTTACTTTTTGACGTATTAGTGCATCGGACACTTAAAAACAATTATTGAACTTTGTTATTGAGAGGATTGCGCTAGTTTTCGATGGAACTGAGGTACATCTAAAAGGATCACACAACGGCTTCTTGTAATCTTGATCTTCTATACCACTTCACAATTAGATTCCACAAGCCCTCAGCTAGAGCAGACAAGATAAAAATCCCAAGTTAGTCCTGAAAATTTCGATATTTCAAGTCACGAGGGCCATGGTCTCATTGCTAGATATTCTTGAAGCCAAGAAAATCAAAATTTTTTGCTTTCTATCAGAATATTTGTAGCTGTTTATGTTTCCCTTGTTCTTCTGACTATTCATAAAGACAGGTGTTATGGAAGGCACGCAGTGCAATTCGAATGTTGGCAATGTTGGCTACAGCCATTGTCAAGGTGTGATGGCTCTCACGTGTCACATGCATGTGGGAATTTATTTCGAAATATCTCAGACTAAAGCGAACAGTCTAATAAAAAAAGGACATTTCATTTATATGGTAGGATATATGAGAAAAAAGGCTACGTTTTGTTCTTATTTGTGGTTGAAGTACCATTGAAGCCGATTGTCAAATCTCTCCTGAGAATTGAATTTCACTGTTCAGTTCATGGCATGTTTACATTTTCAAGTTCACAGCAATTTTGATAATAAAAATAATAAATAAACATAGATTTTTCAATAATAATTTATGAAAACAAAATCCTTGTTGTACTTCGTGTAAAGGAGCATGGTAAAATATCTACGAAAACTGGATGCAAAGTTCTACAGCCGTCCAACAGGGGCATTACTGTCGCCCATTACTGCCCCATATCCAGTCAAAGTAGGACAAAGATAATTCACCGATTCAAAACTACCTGTCCTTTCCACACATTCTGGTCACTTTACGCTGCAGTTCGGTTGCCAGTTGCCAGCTTTATTATTCTCCAAATCTTTCACCTACTATAAGCTCTTTTTTTCATATTTTGGTTCCTCGTATCGCTAGGCTCCATGAATCAAGCCCATCATCAACTAAGCTCACTAACGCGAAGGCGCTAAACACCCCTTGCACACTCTTGGAACGAGAAATGCTTCCATAATAGGATACAGCTCTCATGAAATACTTTCTTTCTGGCTAATATGAAATTCAACAAAAACTGTTGTACTCTGTGTAAACTATTGCGAAATTTTAGATCGCCTATGGGCGTATTGAAAATGCACGAAAGCCAAACACATGTTTCATTTCACCTTCTCAACATCACATGCTAAGATTTTCGCCTGGATTTTTTAGTTCTCACTGGGCATCGGTGGCTCGAACTCCGTCAAGTTATTATGCCGTCGCAAATGAACCACTTTTAGAATTTAAGCTTTTTGCTTTGCAGTTGTTCTGCCCTGCTAACCAAGGTATGCCGGCGTGCCGTCACCTTGAACGACATACCATCTTAAGCTTTTAAAAATTGCTAGGTGAAATTATCGTTGAATAGAATTATGGCTTTTCACATCTACTTGGGAAAGTTTTCGAGCTGCGAAAGCCCAGTATTGTATTCTTGTAATGCGTTAGAACAGCGAAATGGGGTTACACTATCCTCGAGCAAAGTTGGTAACCTCAAGGAGAAAAAAATGAAAACGAGAAAGAATAAGGAAAAATTGAAGAAAAACTCAAATAGCAATTTTCTGTAAGCTAGGAAATCTGAACACTTTAGTTACATTCTGCATGGTAGCAGAAGAAGTTACGCTGACATCGTATTCTCCAGGCCTTTTTTCGCGCAGTATTTCATCACGCCTCATCTTCAGGCGCTTTAAAGGTGATAATCAAATAATAAGAGTCTCTGGGATGCAGAGGATTTGTAGTACGTGTAAAGTTCAGATCTAAAAGAAGACCGTAGATCGGGATCTAGAGCTGGTTAGATAGGGCTCTTCTAGATTTTATTGAGTTGACGCGCATGTCTTGCAATAAGTTGAAGATTTGTAATTCCTGATACCTACCAACTGAATCGTTCTACTTGATAACATCAGAAAGGGAAATCTTCAATGCTTGAATCTTTCTTATTTGTATTTTACAAGATAAAGACAACTCTAAATACTCGGAAAGTGTTTATAGCATTTAGTTGAGAAAACCTCTAGCATGATTTAACTTTAGCTCTGATACCGGCTTTTCCTGGCGAGAACTTCTCTTCGGGACCCCAAAAATACTATCGGTTTTAAGCCTTAAGTGGATTCTCGATTCTATTTAAAGCCGAAATATAAGAAGAATCAACGCTTTGGGGTGCAGGATTGATGACTCACAATAAGACTCACTTCTCGAAATCTCAGGTAGTAGCTGTCATTACATGAACTCAAGTGTAAATGAGCCATAAATGTTTTCGTCAATGGTTCCATCACATTTGCATCATAGGACTCGCGGAAATTTCAAAATTCAGAAAATCAATCAAACTCGCATTTTTCGCGTGACACAGGATCAAAAGTATCATTGAGCGGTCAAATGGGTGAACGATCAAATAACGAGGCACGTAATCTTCGTCGTTATGATCCACATTTCTAACCACACTTAGAACACTTCTTTCGCTGAGTTTGCTCAACATACACGCTGTATGAGTTCTTGTAATTGGTTTTCGGACCCTTTTTCGACCAAAAGATACGGAGCTTTCGATTAAAGACCGGGGGCGAGTTTTGTTTGCTGGGTTCTTCGCAGTCGTTCGAGACCACTTGTGACCTGCATTCGCAGTCTTTTGCATGTACACTCCAAAGTTCTTTCGCTCCAGCACAACGTTCTCTGATGTCGTCGGCGCTTTCCTCTTCGGCGATAACACCATATCGCCCCTTATCTGCAAGTCTTGTCTGTCTACTTGCAGAATCTGAAGACTGTTAGTCTTCATTTCATTAGTGGCGCTTTTTGAAGCCTTTCCCGAACTCTACAAGTGGAAGTAATCGGCAACTGTGTTTATCTGCCATATTTCTTTTCGAAGGACTGTTTATTTATGCGCTTACTGCAGAACTGTATACAGGTCAGAAAATGTGCAGTTAACTTACCTTTCTGCAGACTATTGAATATTTTTAAGCCCTCTGCGATGGCGGGTAATTGGCAACCGTATTTACCTGCTATATTTTTTGGAAAGATTGTTTGTTCATACGCTTACTGCAGCGATGTTTATACAAAAATAAATTGGTTGCTGATCGAAAGCAAATGGGGGGGGGGGAGTCTACGTAACATTGCAACATGCGGTTCGCTTGATTTTCTGCAGATAAATGGAATACTCTCGTTATATCATGGACGCAGGTGGCTTCGTCAGAAAAGCTCGAACTCGGGCCAAAGAACTTTTTCTTCGAAGTGAAACGTCAAGCTTCACTATCTAGAAATCTTGATTTGCTTCTTCCCACTTCCTGGAAAAATTTTCGGTTACGGTCAGACCCTCAGTAAATTAGCAGGTTTAATCGTTGTTGAGCTCGTGATAGTCATAATGGGCATCTATTGGAATAACGAATTTGGTTAATCGGTTAAAATTATTTTGCTGTATTTTTAAATTTTATTTTGTTGTATTTTGTAAAATGACTTTTGTGTCCCTTAATTTTCAGAAGAATTTTGGGAAGAGATAGTTATTCTCAGTTTACTACGTTAAGCGAAAATAATTAGTATTTGAACAGAAGGATATATTCAGAAAATTTTAAGCCTCTGCGTCATATAGCTTTTGTGCAGTTGTCCTTCCGTATGACCTTTTCTCCATATATGGCTTCGGAAAAAGGACAATTTTTCTAGTTTTCCATTTCTTAAAATCGCGTCAGTTGTTCTGTGATAGATTTTCATGAAATTTATGAAACATTCAATTCCTAAGAATAGATTCGATGTCTTCCCAGCTACCCGATCGAAGTGACAGGCGAAAATCACATCAACCGTCAACCAGCTACCCGTTTATTTTTCCAGTCTCCATGAAATTAGGTCTCAGCTCACGGTCTCATTCTTAAAAGCGAAGTCGTTCTCAATCTTATATATAAAGCTGAATGTCTGTTTGTATGTATGTCTGTATGTCTGTCTGTCTGTCTGTCTGTCTGTCTGTCTGTATGTGTGTACGTATGTTCCGAATAGAAAATTCCATTTCTGAACCGATCCGGACCAAACTTGGCACACATACACTTCGGGCTCCGGCGGGTGTCATAGGCTACTTTTCGTCATCGATCGATATCGATTTTATCGATTTTTTTTGTAAAGTTTGAGCTACGGGGCTGGGAGTTCGCACAGGGGGGTAATCGAGCATGGGGATTCCGAATACAATATTGGTTTTCGGGATTATCGATTACTATTATCGATTTTATCGATTTTTTTGCAAAGTTTGAGCTAGGGGGCTGGGAGTTGGCACAGGGGGGTAATCGAGCATGCTGATCACCCCCAGGGGGGTGATCAGCATGCTCGATTACACTCCTGTGCCAAATTCCAGCCCCCTAGCTCAAATTTTTAAAAAATCGATAAAATCGAAAAAGTAATGGACGATCCTGAAAACTAATATTGTGTTCGTAATCTGCATGCTCGATTACCCCCCTGTGCAAACTCCCAGCCCCGCAGGTCAAACTTTACAAAAAAAATCGATAAAATCGGTAAAAGTAATGGACGATCCTGAAAACTAATGTTGTATTCGGAATCCCCATGCTCGATTACCCCCCTGTGCCAACTCCTAGCCCTGTAGGTGAACTCTGCAAAAAATCGATAAAAATCGGTAAAATCGACATCGATCGATAACGAAAAGTGGACTGTGACACCCGCCGGGGCCCGAAGTGTATGTGTGCCAAGTTTGGTCCGGATACGGCGGAGCCGGGTAAGCCAGCTAGTAGTGGATAATCATAAGTGTCTGGTGTATCGTAGGGGCGAAGCAAGTTCGTAGCGCGGAAACGTCGAGAAGGGAGGCGTAGACTAAGTGGCGCCACCGGGCACCCGACGAGTCGCTTCTCTTCCCTCTCATTCTCTCTTCTTCTTTATCCACAAGTTCTCGGAGGCCATCACTTCCTTTTGGTATGGTCAGGGTAACGACGTGTTCTTTGCTGGCTTACTCATCTTGCTGATTTTCCGAAAAAAGTTTCACTTTACTCTCAGATTTTGAGCCAAACCAGAGCTATCAATCTAGTCATGTCATACCCAAATATGAACGATGCACGTGCAGTATATCATTCAGCATCCCAAATTCAATGTTGCGTCAATTTCACGCATATTTTGAGAAATCCTTTCTTGATCTTTCCTTGTTGACTGGCGATCAGTGGCGGACCGAGGGGGGAAGGGAGAGGGGGGGGGGGCGCCCCCCTCCCGAAAATGGGTCGCGAAATTTTTGAAATTTACTTGCATGGGTTATAAAAATGTGCAAGTGACTTGTTTATTCTCGTAAATAATCAAAATAATTTTTGAAATTTTTTAAAAAATAAAATTAGCCTTGTAACCCCTTTTTCAAAATTTTAGGGGTTATGGAACCACAAAAATTTTGAGAAGCACCCCAAAAATTTTTTCGGAGTGCGTGGCGTTAGCCGCGCACCTTCATTTGAAAAAAGTTATTTCCGCCCCCCGCCCCCCTCCCCGGTCCGAAATCCTGGGACCGCCGCTGCTGGAGACAAGTAAGAACACGAAAAAAGGTAGGAAAAGCACTTGCAGATCTACGTTTTTATGCACAACGAAATCTTGCATTTAGTGCACAAACTATGCAATGTGTGCATTTGCACATATGATTGGATTGATACGTAGTCTTGCACTAAAACTATGGGATATCGTTCTGATAATGTTTGTTAGAGCTCAGTAATCATACCATTTATTTTCATTTCATGTAAAAAATGTTACATATTCTATACGTTTTAGAAATTCCGTCTGTTCGAATTCAAGAGAGCGATTTAGAAAGATCGAAAATCACAACAATTCGTTAGAGATTCCTACCAACACGAATTTTTCTTGAAGATTAAGCAGTTCATATGACCGTGTCAGTAGATGTTAACAATTTCAGCAACTAATAAATTTTTTGGTTGTTTGTATTCATCACCCTATATCGTTAAGGTATGCCAACAAAATTCTAAAAATTCTTAATCTGAACATTAGCAAATTTTGCTCACAAACACTACTGTCTCGCCTGCAAAACACCGTGCAAAGATTTGTTCTCCGTGCAAAAGCGCGACGTTGCCCTTTGTGTCTGTCTTGCAGACGGCAATTTCTCTAGACGTTTCCTTTTACGTCGGAGGCCATGACAGACATTAACTTACATAATCAGCTAATTCTCTTTTTCAGTAAAGATGCTAATAGCAAAATGATCAGCTGGAAGAGAGCATGATATATGCTATGTCTCCATTAGATATTCGCCTTTGGTATTTGAAAAAAAACCAAGGACAAGATTCTTTCTTGAATTATCAAATATTATCCGTTATTTCTTGGAATGGATTGCTAAACTTCTTCGCTGTACCAGCCAAGCAGTAGTAATTGAAGTTCCATAAAAGAGATCATATAATCGAGGTGATCGAGTGAAGAATTCAGAGCCGCAATTTTTTGATTATAAAATATTCAGAGGTCCGCTCAGGGTTTTTTTTTGAAATTTTCTAGTATCTTTGATATATACAACAGACAAGAAGTCAAGCTTCTCTTCTCGTAATAAGGAGGAGTACAGCTGGAAAATTTCCCTTGTTCTAGCGATTGCATCTGGTCTCATTACGTAGCTCCGAAACAGTCTAGAAGTGAAACCATTTGAAAGAACGAGTCTTAGAAAAGTTCCGGTAAATCCATCATGTGATGTAATTTTACTGAGCAGAATCAGCTGTTTTACGATTTGAAGGTTAGAGACTACCTTTTCTTCCAAACAGCAACTATAAGTCATGCATGACATCTATCGCAAAGTTAGGTTTACTATAATCGTTTTTTCCCCGGAAACCGAAAAAGGAACCTCGACAATTGCGAAAATCGATGGAGGTTGTTCCTCGAGTGATCTTTGTAAATCGTAATTATAGTAGCAGGGGGCGCCCGTCGCACTAATACCACTACATCGGAGATCTTTGAAAATGGCGTGTTCAGTTTACTGCCAATGAACAGACGATTAGGAAACACCTCAGTATCTAAAACTGCAAGCTATCTAATCCAGTCGTATCTTGTTTACTAGTTGTTTATATTTATTCTCCTGTCTCTATGCATTTTTCTGTTTATTCACTCTACACGCATCAATCATCTCATTTCTTTTCATTTTAACATGTTGCTAGCTCCCAATATTACACAGTACAAATATAGATCGTCTTTTCTTGCAATATGGTCAAACTGTCTGAATCTTTAATCACTGCTTTAATTATTGAGTTATATCATTACAAAAAATTTGTCGCAATGCGTGCTGACCTACATTCAGAAAAATTTACTGTAAAAATGTAATATTAGAGTTTTGCGTGAGTTATGAGATTGTGAGATTGGAAGATACAGGATTGGAAGAGTTATGATTGAATAACCGATCTCCCAAATATTGTTACCATTCGTAAAATGGAATCAAATGATTATTATCTGCATAGTGATTTGAAAAGTAGTATTAAGAGCCAATCTACTAGTCCCTTCATCAAAAACGAGGCTAATTTTTTTGTTCTTCGCTGGGCGCACGTCCACCCTAGTTGAGAGTCAGTCTGATCTTTCATGTTTCTTTCACTCCATCGCTCTGCAGCCTCAAACTCGTTTCAGCGACTAAATTCGCGGGTGGTCCCCGTATGTTTCTGCGCCCCGAGTAGTAAACAGATCGTTTTTAGCTCGTTAGAATGAATACCAAAATGAATGGTGGCAGCTATCCAATTATCTGACATAGAGCATTGATTCTTACTAGCTCTTTCTCATTCATAGCTCATCTCTGAAGAAAATGCATGACATTTCTGCAGATATTTCCTCGCGAATGCTGCTTACTTTTACCGCTAGCGTAAACAATTTCGTTCGTTCTGCATTGTCTATTCTGTTTGCAACATTCAACTGTATTCCCTACTCCTGCAGTCGAACAATGACGTTACTAAAGCAATGTAACGCGAATTATTTGTGCAAATGCCTAGCGTCACATTTCAACAGACATGATTGGAATGACCGAAACTCTGTTTCTAAATAGCAACATCATCTAGCACGGTACCATACTAGTACGTCCGCCATCACTAAGAGGAAATGTAACTTCTAGGAAACCAATTGTAGCTTATATTGTTAATGTTCTTGATAGAACTTTTCGCACCCAAAATTGCTGCTAATTTCAAAAAATGTATAGAGTCGAGGTTTTTGAAAACCTGGAATCATCTCATTTTTCAGTTCGGATCTCCCAGAGTAGTTAAGGGGTGAGTTGATTCCCAAGCTCTTTCAAACGCGGAAATGCAGAATTTGCACACAAAAATTGCTTCAAAGATGTATGTGGCGGTCCGAGAAATTTCTCCAGAGAGACAGGAGATAGATTTTTTTTCAAACGAAAGTTATGAGGTAATTATGCCCTCTGGAAAATATGAGGCGCTTAAAATTATGGTTACTCATAACCCTGAAACTTCCAGAAAATGGGGTCGGCTTGCTGAACCAGATTGTTTTTCACGGAAATGCTTGCTGAACCAGAAAGTTTATTTTATTAGGTCGTTCCGAAAGTTCTGTCGTTCCAATTTTGAAAATTTTTAACTTTTCGCGCTGGCAGTTTGCTACTTTGTAATTTCATTGGAAAAAATAGTCTTCTTCTTTGTCAGTGTATGCTGACAAGCTTCTCGCATTCTAAAGACAAAAATCTAAAAAAAAGAGTCTTCAGGCTTTGCTCATTGCGAGGTAGATCGCCAAACGTTTTGGGACATTGTGGAAAAATCTGAAAAAATCAGCGCTCAAGTTTCATGACCTACCCTTTGCAGCTGAGGTGAAAGTGTGTTGTTTGGACGTCAAGCACAATGTCGTCATTGTTAATAAGCTGCCAAAATTTCAGAAAGTCCAAAATCTTTGTCGCGTTTTGAAACCGTAAACTTTGGTAAATAATTTTGTCCGTGTTTGCAGAGTAGATCAGATGATAACCTCGATGATTAATGGGAAATCCGATGTACGGTGTACCTGTCGTAACTCTTGAACTCGACGTTTCGATGAACCGAAAGGCCAATGCATAAAATTAGCTGCTGTTATTCAATGCTAGATAACTTGGTAACAAAGTTTCCAGCTTGAGATATCTCGACGTATGCTCTCGTTGGTGCAGAATTCTTTTACAAGCTCTCAAGGTAACCATACAGTAAGAATAACGGCTGAGTTTTCCATTGTCAGTCTAAGTTGATGCCAGACCTATAATATCGTAACTGAAACCCACGAAAACTGCAGACAAGAGATTAGTAAGCAAACATTTGATACACTTCACTGTAACTTCCTGTTCACTTTTTACAACCTACACTATTTCCGATAGCAGATTTAATCGTATTTGGCATCTATGCCCACTTTTTTTTATAGTGTTTAGGATCATTTTGTAGTCAAATCACATTAATCCTACAAAAAGATTAGTTGTTTTTTCAGCTGTAATGTGTGCGACTAAAACGCACGTGCTCTTGCGATGATGGAGCTATTCCGTACATACAAAGAACACACACTTATTGTTAGATGACGGAGCTCGTTTAGTTTGGCTTGCTTTGTGCAAACATTTACTAGGGTCATACAAAAAAGAAAATAGCCATGCTGTTCGAGTGTCAGCGAAATGTTTGGTAAGCTCGTCACGAGGACGGTTTCGAATGCTGCTCTCGCACTTCCCGAGTCCGTGCATTGATTTCGCTCTCCAACGAACGTTACTATGCAAGCGGCGCTCAGCAGCCCATCGTGGACACCGCAAAAATCTTTTTTTTTTTCACATATCGGGACTTTTGTTCTTTTTTCGCGCTTTCCTTTGCAGACTTCAGCTTTTTTCCGAGATTGATATACTATACTATAATAAAATAAAAATGCAATGGAGGAGAAGGTGGCATACTCTGTTGCGAGAGCCCTGAACATGAAAAGTTATGCGCCAGCCACCTCCCTCTCTCCCCCCGCCCCTCTTCCTACTTCCCATAATTTCGAGGGTAGCGAAACATTCCAAATTGGTCACAACTTATTATGTAATTACCGTACAAGTGACTTATTTGTGATTGTATAAATTGATTTTTTGGTGTTCATAAAAGTGCAAGTCTGTGGAAAATTTGCGCTGGCGTTAAGTTCCAGAAGCATTCAAAGGGCATTTTTACAAAAATTCAAGAAAATTTTTGCTTTTGTCCGAAAAAGTTCTCTCAGTTTTTTAGAAGGGCACAGCTGTATAATTTACGTGGTTGTCAAGCTCCAAAAGCACTTGGAAAAATAATTATTAGTCTTTTTGAAAAACTCAACTTTTGCAAAAAAATTTCGCTCAACAGTAGCGTTTGCAGCAAGAAAAAATATTTCTGGAATTCCTCCCATATCTGGCAAAAAATTGCCAATGGCGAAAAATATTTAGGTTCAATATTCGCAGCAAAACTTCACATGAAAGCTAGAAGCAAGTGCATCGTTGCTGAAAATAGCTTTTTCGATTTCGATGAACGATTTAGTGGCTTTCTATATTTAGTGCATTTGTGCCTTTATGGGTAGCGAACGGTAGCACTTTTTCATCGGCTCATTTGCTGTGGCGTCGTTCGCAATTTGGTACACATTCTCCTTTTTTGAAGTAATGGTGAGAGGGTGCGAGTACAACGCTAACAGGATCAAACTCATTTCAATAAGAGGCCTTATGCTCGTCGAAAAGGGCGTACGAAACTGTTTAGGAATTAGCTCTGCGAACTTGAAATATGGCATTCGCGTGCTTCATTTGTGCAAAACGTATTTTCTAGCATTCTCACATGTTTTCTGCCATTATCATTTAGGGCATCCGATATTGTGTCCATTTCGTCTCATCGTACTACAGGGCCCAGCAAGAGGTGGCATTCGAGAATTTCGAAAACGAATTCCCCTATGACATTGCAGAAGATCAAGAAATACCCTTTGCGGTATTTGTAAAAACACTGCTAATAATCTACAGCGAGATTAATGAATGGAAGTTAAGAATATGCAAAGAAAATCGGAGATAAAACAACAAAACGTGAAATTAAGGCGGTTTTTATATCATTCAAGGGCCGCAGCAAAGCAGAAGAGACGAAATTTGATTTAAGGTAATATTCGTAGAGTTCGAGCTGAAGAATAGAATTATGTGAAAAATTTTGAAAACTTATGTGAAGAAGGGAGAAAATTATGACTTTGTTAGGCTCCGCGCAACCTCAGGGTGCACCCACGTTGCGCGGGAGCAACCTAAATTAGAAAAATACCTACAGCTCCTTTCAATCGCATAATTTTTTCATAATTTTTCATACTTTCCTTTTGATCGTCGCCGCGGAGGTACACACCAAATTTGGTGGCTCATTATTGCTTACCGGTTGTAAGCGAATTGATTATTTATTTATTTATGCATAAAGATTGTGTTTTAACACGTTAGAATCTTGTGCAAACGGGTCTAAGCACTTGTCATGTTTGTAACGTGTTAATCTATCTGTTACCGAAACGACGTTGGAGTTGTAATAAGGGCTTACTAAGCGTTAGCTTTGTGCTTGCTAATATTGTATCAGATTTCTGAGAACCACCCTTGAGGACATTACGAGTTCCCTTTTGCTTTTCTCTGAGAAAAACGACATCTAGCCTGTGAAAGCGCCACCTCTGCTGAGCCCCGTCACACTATCAGCTGGTTCATGTCTGTCGCCAAGGCTTTTGAATTTTGTAGCAATATGATCTTGATACTCATGTGGATTCTAGTGTTGAAAGAGTTTGCTAAAATGCTTTCAAATTATTAGAGCGGTCGTCCAGCCTAGTGCAAATTCACTATTCAAGCGTGCAAGCCTCGCTTGGTAACATTCCGTCAAATTTGGGCTACAAAATGTAGAATTGGGGCTTTTTCAGAATTAACATGTGATTTTTCCCTATTTGACAGCTTCAGCTAAGGCTCTTGCTACTCAAAGTTTTTTTTTTCTGAAAATCGAATAATTAAACAAGTGGTATCGCACTGACATTGTCATGCAGTCTATTCAAGCATATTCAATGTGTGTCCAAATAACCTCAATGTTTTCAAATAAAAAAGTTGTCTACGGGGCGACGCGCTACTCGCTTTTATGCGAAACAAACCATGAGAAGCAGTTCTTAGCACAGTGATAATTAAAAAGAAACTACAAAGACGACTTTCCATAAATTTTGACACAGAACCTTCTCTGAATCACCTTTTTATTTTCTGTAGCTTTTTCTAAAGCTGTCGTATGAAGCACAGTTAGTTCCAAGAATTTTGGTATACTAGTTCAATGTTAGAGAATTTAAGAACAGCAAGTAATAAAAATGACGCTGGCGATGTTGGCAACGACCATTGTCAGCTTAAGATGGCCCTCACGTGTCACATGTACATATGTGGCAATTCATTTCGAAACATCTCAAATCGAAGCGGATAGTCCAATAAAGAAAAGAACATTTCATTTATATTACAAGAAAATATGAGACAAGAGCTTGTTCCGTGTTTTTTCGAAACTTCTCAACTTTGGGCTAGGTACTGCAGTGTTTGCGTAATATTTACCAAAGTCTGAAAAGTAAGATTTTGGTGAGCGCCAGCACAAGTCCATATTACGAGCTTGCATATTCAGGTAAGCATCCTATGAACTGAAAATTTATGGAGATTTGAGGAAAATAAATTTTTGAAAATTCAAATAGTATGTGTTGTTGCGTCTACTTCGTACGAGACTGATGTTTTCTTCATGTGGAGAAGCAAATCGCAAATTATTTACGAAAATTGGCGGTACAAAGTTGTTCAGCTGTCCATCAGGGGCATAGCTGTCGCCCATTACTGCCCCATATCCAGTCAAAGTAGGACAAAGATAATTCACCGACTAAAAACTACCTGTCCTTCCCACACATTGGTCAGTTTGCGCCGCAGTTCGGACGCGACTTTCTAGCTCAAATCTTCCGCCCGCTATAAGCTCCTAAATTTGAAGTTTGGTTCTTTGTATTGCCAGGCTGCATGATTCAAGCCTCACCGACTAAGCCATCTCATGCAATAAGTTTCCCGCATTCGTTTGACAACAATCGAGGATACAATTTTCATGAAATTTCACATTTTCTGGCTTACACAAAATTCAACGAGCACTGTTGTACTTTGTACAAGTCATTGCGAAATTGTGAATCGCCCATCGGCGTATCGAAAATGCACGAAAGCAACCAAATATATGTTTCTTCTCGCTTCCTCGAACGTCATCCGTTGCTAAGTTTGATTTCACCCGTTTTTTAACTCTCGCTAGGCATCAGTGGCTCGAGCTCGAAATTATTATGTCATCCCGAAAGTAAACCTTTTTTTCAAGATTCTAAGCTGTTCTGTTTTGCAGTTCATCTGCGCTGCCAAGCAAGGTATACTTTGGCATGGCGCTATCTCAAACAACATAACATTTTAAGCTTCTCAAAAATGCTAGGTGAAATTATCGTTAGATAAAATTATGGCTCTTTACATTTTCTTGGAAAAAATTGTTTTCGAGCTGCGAGTAGCCATTGCATATTTGTAATGCAAGGTCTTTCTATTATATTTTTTGAGACAGCAAGTGCGGTGCGGAGTATCCTTAAAAGATGGTAATCTCATCGTCAGAAAGAAAAAAAGTGAAAAACGAGAAAGAAGCAATAAGATAAAATGCATGGTACTAGCGGAAAGAGAGTATCGAATATCATTTCCGGCTTCCAGTTCTGCAGAAAAGAAGGAAAAATTGAAGAGAAACTCCAATAGGGATTTTTTGTGACATCTAGGCTTGGTAGCAAAAGTGTCTACGTTAACATCATAATCTCACGGCTTTTTTGTATTTTCGTAGTCGTCTCATCACCTCTCCTTCAAACGCTTTTGTACTTCAGGGGGATAATCAGATAATAAGAGTCTCTGGGATAGGGGAGTACATGTGAAGTCCAGAATCTAAAAGAAGATTGTAGATAGGGAAGCGTCTAGAACTGGTTCAAGTAGCGCTCTTCTGGTCTCAACAAGCCCGGTTATAATGTCGGACATCCTTGTATGATATGGAGCATGCAGGGCTCGGCACGATCTGGCACCAGAGATTTGATAAGGAATTTTGACCCTAAACCCAAAATGTGAAAAACCCGCAAAAACCAAATATTGACTAAAAAACGTTTTTTCGGCTTCCTGCCAAAAAATTCTCGTTGTGGAGGTCTCTAATGGAATACTTGTGATTTTTGATTTCCTGTTTGATTAAAGCTTGAATACAAGAAGAATTATTTTGGTGCAAGACACATGACTTACTAAAACGTATTTCTCAAAACCACATGTATGTATCATTATATAATCTCAAACGTAAATGAGCAAAAAATTATTTCCGTCGTTTCATCATATTTGCATCATAGGATTACACCCGGAAGTTTCAAACTTCATAGAATCAATCACAACCTATAAATTTTCGCGTGACACAGGATCAAAAGTATCATTGAACGGTCAAATGGGTGAACGATCAAATAACGAGGCACGCAATCTTTGTCGTTATGATCCAAGTTTCTAAAACCACGCCTAGACTTCTTTCGCTGAGTTTGCCCAACATACACGCTATATGAGTTCTTGTAATTGGTTTTCGGATCCTTCTTCGACCAAAAGATACGGAGCTTTCGATTAAAGACCGGGGGCGAGTTTTGTTTGCTGGGTTCTTTGCGCTGCAGTGGTTCGAGACCACTCGTGACCTGCATTCGCAGTCTTTTGCATGTACACTTGAAAGTTCTTTCGCTCGAGCACAACGTTCTCTGATGTCGTCGGCGCTTTCCTCTTCGGCGATAACACCATATCGCCCCTTATCTGCAAGTCTTGTCTGTCTCTGCATGCAGTCTTTGAAGATTATTTGTGGGACCTGTAGTTCGGTCCTTCTTCCCATTTTCAAAGCCTTTCCCGAACTCTACAAATGGCAAGAAATCGGATCTGTGTTTACCTGCCATTTTTCTTATGAATGGACTGTTTATTTGCGCGCTTACTGCAGCGCTGTTTGTACAAAAATAAAGTGTTTGCTTGGAAGCAGGTGGAGGTGGGGGGGGGGGGGGGGGAGCTGGCCTACATTATTTCAAAATGTATGGTTCACTTGTTTTCTTGAAAATAATTGAATATCCTTTTGAATGTCAGTACGAAAATTGGATCATTCAAGGATTTTTTTTTCGAATTTATAGAGCGTAACACCCCTTCTTTAAAAATCTTAATCTGCCCCACCGCCCGAGGTTATGGTCAGACCTTCAATAAAATAGCAGTGTTACTGAAATCGTTGTTGAACTTCCAATCGCATGATGGGCTCCTAGTGGAGTAGCATCGCTCGAACGTCTTTCGAATTTCATAAAATTGTAGTTGCCATGATTTTCAGAAAGCTTTTAGGGAAGAGTCAAATATTTTCATTTTACGACGGTAAGCGAAATTAGCTTTTAAAACAGAAATATTCATTCAAAAAATTTCTTATAAGTTTGCGAATCGTATAGGTTTTGTGTGAATTTTTTTGGATGAGCTCAGCCTTTAGTTAGAAAATGAATGGGACAAACAGATTTTTCTTGTTCTCCATCTCGTAGGTATACTCAAATCCGTTTGTCTGGCAAGAGAGATGGGTTTGACATGGGGTCTGACTTGGGGTTTGGGTCTGACACATATGGGTTGGGTTCACGCAATCTATGAAACATTCATTTCGTAAGAACAGATTCGATGTCTTCCCAGCTACCTATTCGGAGTGACAGGCGAAAGCCAAATCCGTCTACCAGGCTACCCGTTCACTTTTCCATTCTCCCTGAAATTAGGTTTTACCTTACTGTCTCATTTTCAAAACGTGGAGTCGTTCTCAATAATGGATAATTATAAGTGTGTGGTGTATCGTCGGGGCGAAGCAAGTTCGTAGCGCGGAAACGTCGAGAAGGGAGGCGTAGACCAACTGGCGCCACCGGGCACCCGACAAGTCGCTTCTCTCCACTCTCATTCTCCCTTCTCCTTCTTTATCCACATGTTCTCGGAGGCCATCACTTCCCTTTGTTAGTGGTTTGAGTAAGATCTTGTTCTCCTATGATTGATTCCCGTAACTGATCTTAGAGATTCTTTTCTTCATTCTCTTTTCTGTGGTAGGTCAAGGCAATTTACCTATTTGGTCGGCCCACAAGTCTTGTATCAAAGTCTTTCTTAATGAGTTCGCTGTGATGCTGTGGCGCAAACATGGCTTAGCACGAGGTGGCTTTCCGAAAATGCAGAAAACGAAGTTCTTCGACTTTCGCGAATTTCACGACGTCCCCTTTGACCCTTACCCTGAATATTCGAATGACTAATAAAACGAAACGTCGACTAAAAAACTAATTTCAGACCGAGAGAAACGATATCCCCTTCGCTTTTTGACCCGAAAACGATATCCAATTTTTGCGTCTAAGCCACCTGTGCCGAGTTCTGAGCGCAAAAAAATGCTCTTTTTTTTGTAGCGTTTCAAGCAAAAATCATATTGCCTATTACAGAAACAAGCTTTCTAACGAAAACAGATGCAATCTCTACGAATTTTGTTCACTAAGAATGCTAGAGAAAAATTAGTGCTTATCGGATGTTCCACATACCATGTACTTTCTTACTTATATAAAGACATATATTATACAATAATCGAAACCTTTTCGGACATTTTACAAAACGTATTCTATGTACTATCTGGTGCAAAACTTATGCCATCAACCTAATACAATCTAGTTAATTTATGTCCGAAATCGAGTGAATGCATTATCAGTGCGCATCAAGTTTTATAACAGATTCTAAATTTTATATGCCACCTTCATACATGTTTGAATAAAATTGCCGAGTATCTCTCTTGCTGTGAAAAATTTGAAGACACTTATGAAAGAATGACATCCTCACGCTGAACGAAATCAGAATTTGTACCGCTAAGCAATTTGTGCATTTGCAATATTCCCACAAGTCTTGCATCAAAATTGTTCCAAAATTGCTTGAATAATATTTTAAAAATTGCATCATATACTTTTTGTAACATATATTAAATGCTGTATTTTATTATATGCATCGGGGATCTTTGATTCAATGTCAAAAAATCACAAGTCTTTCTCAAAAACAGCATAAATTTTTCTAGAAAACAGTCCATAAATCAAGAAAATTTGAAATCAGATTTCGGTAGAGGCGTTTGGCAGTTTTAGCAGCAAAGATTCAAAAAAAAAATTCCTGTCTGACCGATTGTGTTTGTGGCATGCCAACAACGATTTTTGATTGAACTCCTGCACACCGCAGGATTTTTTATTTCCAGTTTGTATCAAGTGTATGATTTCACAAAAATTGAGGAAAGTTATGAGTTTATAAAAAATTTTTTTTGTAAGTCTGTGTCGATACAGTCATTGCTTAGAAAGTCTTTGTCCCTGTTTAGCATCTTGAGAAATATGCAGTTGCATACTTTGGCAAAAAAAGTCCCGACTAGATTTTATTCAGTATTCTTTGGGAGCTTCCTTCACGATTACAATATTCTTTGTGTTGGTTTTTTTAAGATCAAGAGATCTGTGTACAAGATGAAGGGATGTGCAACATGATCTCTATACTCTTGAATTGATTTCTGATCTTAAATCAGGCAATAGGACCGATTAGGCTCCTCTTTATGACTGATATTTGCAGGGTAATCGCAGGCAAAATGTTCTTTAATAGGCCAAGATCACAGGCTATCATCAAAGATTAGCACATCTTGCTCACGAAACACTCTGTCCTGCAAAACACCCTGCAAAGATTTCGTCTCCTTGCAAATGTGCAACGTTGCACTTTGTGTGTCTTGCAGACGGCATTTTGTATAGACGTTTTCTTTCATGTCTGAGATGATAATAAACTCATATGACCAGTCGTTTTTCTCGATCAAAAGTGCTTATAGCGTGATGAACAGTAGAAAGTGAATATGATGTATGCTATGGTTTCAATTACACATTCGCTGTTTATCTTTAAGAAACCGCAAGGGCCAGATATTTTCTTTCTTTGAATAATTAAATATCATCCGGCATTCTATATAGAATGCTAAATTTCTTTACTACTCTAGTCAATCAGTAGTAGTAAAAGCTCCGTTCAATAGATCCTATGAATTGATGTGATTTCCGAATCAAGATTGGAACCGCTAATTTTTCGGGAAAAAATAGCCGGGGTCCGCCTAGGTCATTTCTGGGATTTCTGAAAAGCCATACATATCCTGGATATACCTGATGATAGCAGTCAAGCTTCTTCTTATAATAGGAAGATGTGAAGAACAGCTAGGAATATTTCTTTGTTTTAGCGATCACATCTGGTCTCATTACGTAGCTCCGAAACAATCTAGAAGTGAAACCATTGGGAACGAACGAGTTTTAGAAAAGTTCCGAATCCATCATGTGGTTTAACTTTATTGAGTAAATCAGCTGTTTTCTCGACTTCTGAAGATTAGAGAGCTTTTCTTTTTATAGCGAAACATAAATCATGCGTGACATCTTTGGCTAAGTCAGGTTTACTGTAATCCGCTTTTCTACTCGAAAAACCGCGAACGGAATTACGACTGCTGTGAAAATCGATGAGTGCTGCTGTCCCTCGAGCGATCTTTGAAAATCGGAGATAGCAGGGGATTGTTCGTTTTGCACTAATAACACGACATTTTCAAAGATCTTCTGAAATGGCGTGTCCACTTTATTGGCCAACGAATAGACGATTGGGAAACACCCTTTGAGTACGTAAAACTGCAAGCTGTCTCTCATATATCATGTTTACAGTTGTTTATATTTATCTTCCTGTCTCAACTCATTTTTTACTCATTTTTTACGCATCAATCATCCATTTCTTTTCATTCATAGCACGTGGCAGAATGCCACTAGTACACACTGCAAATATAATTCCCTTTTTTGCAGTGAGGTTATCATATCTCAAAACTTTCTTTGCTATATTGAAGGAAAAATAAGTCCGTAAGGTGAGACGTTCAATTTGCAAAACTTGGGATAAAAACGTAACAGTGAAAATTTTGCGTGGGCCTGTTACTGAGAATTTTGAGTAATGTAATTGCGAGAATATTGTAAGCTTGCGGGATGTAGTGTAGTAACATTTGGTCGTACAAGCCATTACTGGCCCTACAAGACCCTTAAGAAACGAGGCTAATTTTTTGTTCTTCGCTGGTCTCACGTCCACTTCGTTGAGAGACAATCTCATCCTTCAAGTTTCTTTCAATCCATCTTTCTGCAGCCTCAAACTCGTTCCTGCGACTAAACTCGCGGGTGGCCTCGAATGTTTCTACTTTCCAAGTAGTAAGCAGATCGATTCCTAGTTCGTTAGATTGAATACCAAAATGAAAAGGTAGCCAGCCATCTGAATCATCTGACATAATATCTTTACGTAGCTCCTCATTCATAGATCATTTTGGAAAAGATTTTTTTTTATGCATGGCAGTTTGCAAATATTTTCTCCCCATTGTTGTGTACTGGTACCCCTGACGTGAACAACTTTATTCGCTCTGCATTCTCTATTCTGTTTGCAACATTCATTTGTATTCTCCATTACTATAGTCGAACAATGACATGACTAAAGCAATGTAAAGCGAATTATTCGTGCAAGCGCTTAACGTCACATTTCAAAAGACATCATCGGAATGACCGAAACCCTGTTTTTAAATAGCAACATCATTAGTAGCATTGGTGCTATATTAGCTCGTCCTTCACTACAATTCGTTAGAAAATCTCGCACTTTTATGAACCAATCGTGGTTCAAAGCCCATTGTATATCATAAAACCGTTATCCTACATAAGAATTCGTGCCAAAGATGTGAATTGCCGTAGAGATTCTTTTGAAAGACCTCGTGCAGAATCGCGATATGTGTAAACCTTGTGCCCAATTTCTAACCATTTCAGATCTTGAGCTCTTTTATACAACGAATTTACTGGAAGAGCATGGAAACAAACAGGCTTTTTAGTTGTGTATATTAAAACGTATATGCAAAAAGTTGGATATTTTTTAACTTCGATAAAATGATTTTTGTTGTTTTCTCTGTTGTTTGTTGAATCGTTAAAAAGCATCATGTACATTCAAGTTGAATATATACTTTTTAATTTATCGGACGATTTTCTATGGAATCTGTACCGAATAAGAAACGACAGTACTAATCGAATATCTCAACCCCGTGTCTCCTGTTCTTTACGTAGTCTCGTCGGTCGTCATCATTTTGCTCATTTATCCGTCAATTTAATCTTTTTTGGAGTGATTTTCATTGCGTGTAAGGTACAGCTGGGCATATGCACTCCGAGAACATTTTGGGATGCTTCTCAAATTTTTTGCGCGCGCACAACCCCTAAAATCTAGAAAAAGGGGGCGTGGCGACACCACGCCCTTTTTACAAAGTCAATCTAAATTTTTAAAATCAAAATTTATTTCGGTAATTTAGAAGAATAAACAAATCACATGCACATTTTTTCAACCCATGTAAGTGCATTTCAATAAAATATCGCGACCCATTCTCGGGGGAGGGGCGCCAGAAAGTCCAGAAAGTTTTCCCTTGAAGCAAGGAAATGGTTCTTTGAATTTCTTGCTCTAATTCTGGCAAAAGGGGTAAAATTGCTCAAAATGGCGCAAAACATATGGATTTGACATGTGCAGCAAGCATCGCAAGTTTCCTCTAAAAGATAAACTCAACATGGAAGTTAGAGGCAAGTGCAACCTTGTAGCTAAAAATAACTTTTGTAGATTACAACAAATGATTGTACTGGCTTTCCATATTTAGTACATTTGAGCTTTTATTGATAGCGAACCGTGGCAGTTTTTCATTGGTTCATTTGCTGTAGTATCGCTTGCAATTTGGTACAAAACTTTTCCCCATTTTTGATTCAATGGTGGGAGGGTGGCCAGTGCAACGGTGCACACCCACTAAGTTCAAACTCATTTCATTAATTCCAAGCAATTGAATCTGCGAACTCGCGCAGTGGCATTTGCGCGCTATATCCGTGCAAAACGTTTTCTCTAATACCACTCTCACATGTTCAACTTTCACTTGCATTTGGTCTCTTTTTCTTCTCTTTTTCGCACGTACTATGGCATCAAAAATGCGCCGTTTTTGGTTTTGGCTACTATCAGATTATTCGAATTTTGTAGCCTTACGACTGGTTTTGATGCACTACTCATGTATGTATTCGACTTTTGCAAATATTGCCAAAACGCTAAGTGATTTCGTAAGCGGTCCCAGATGCGAATTTACAATTCAAAATATTCTTTAACTTGAAAACTTCCGTCAAAGTGGTACCACAAAGCTCTTTCTGGAAGTTGATAAACAGTTTGATCGGGAATTTTCCGAAAATCACAATTAACCAAGTATCGCACTTACAATGTCGTGCAGTCAATGCCAACACATTTGACATTGTGTCCAAATCTCGTTGTATTTACTCCAAAAGATTTGTTCGCGTGGGTACGACACTATTAATACTCGCTTGCAGATAAAACAAACCATGCAAAAATCTGATAGAAGAGTGATAATTAAGGAAAAACTACAATTGGGCACCATCTTCATATGAACCTTCAGTAACCATCAGTGGCGTACCGAGGGGGGGGGGGGCGCCCCCCTCCCGAGAATGGGTCGCGAAATTTTTGAAAGTTACTTATAAGGGTTATAAAAATGTGCAAATAACTTGTTTATACTTGTAAATAATTGAAATAATTTTTAAAAATTTTTAAAAATTCAAATTAGCCTTGTAAAAAAATTTTTTTCGGGTGCGTGGCTGACGCCACCATAGCTTTGGCTAAAGCTGTCAAATGGGAAAAGTTCACATAGTCCGAGAATTTTGGTATTCTAGCTCTCAAAATATGGAGTAAACTTGTGTTCTAAAAATTCTTGAAGACCAGTAAATATTTGCTCTATGTCCAAATATTCATAGCGTACTCTATGCCCTTACATTCAATTATTTTCGTTAAAGTTAGAGAATGTAATGAATGGCATGTAATAAATGATGTTGGCGACGACCATTGTTAGGATTATGATGGCTCTCACGTGTCACATGTACGTGAGAATTTATTTCGAAATATCTCAGACCAAAGCGAGTAGTTTGATAAGTGAAAGGACATTTCATTTGAATGGTAAGATATGAGACACGGGCTACATTATATTTTCGAGCGAAGTATCGCATTGTTTGTGAGTCTCCTCAGTAGGGAAGATGACAATCGGCTCTGATTCATCTTCTAAGAATTGAAAATTCACTGCTTAGTTCATTGCCTGCTCACATTTCAAGTCCAACAATTATGATGATAAAAATAGTAAGTAAGCACAGATTTGAAGAAAATAAACAGTAATTTATGAACCAAAACAATTACTTGTTGTGGCTACCTTGTACGAGTCTAAGGTTTTCTTTATGTGAAGGATAAATTGCACAGCGATTACAAGCTGGCGATGTAAAGTTGTACCGCTGTCCATCAGGGGCATACCTGTCGCCCATTACTGCCCCATATTCAGTCAAAGTAGGACAAAGGTAACTCGTCGACTAAAAACTAGCTGTCCTTTTCACGCTTTTGGTCACTTTGCGCTGCAATTCAGATGCCAGTTGCTACCTTTACTGCTCTCCGAAATCCGCACTCTATAAACTCTTTGCTGAAATTTGTTTCCTTGTATTGCCAGGCTGCATGGACCAAGCCCGTCACGACTAGCTCACTGATGCAATAAGCGCCGAATCATCGTTTGGGCGCTCGTGGCAACAAATGTTTGCAAAATAGGATACAACTGTCACGAAATTCTTTTACAATTTCTGGCTTACATGGAATTCAACAAGCACTGTTGTACTCTGTGTAAACCATTGCGAAATTCTGAATCGCCCATCGGCGTGTCGAAAATGCACGAAAGCAACCAAACACATGTTTCTTTCCAGCTTCTCGAACATCCCTCGTGCTAAGTTTGATTTTACCTGCTACAGCTCTCACTGGGCCAATGATTCGTCAGATTACTATGTCGTCCCAAAAGTACATTTTTGAACTTTGAACAATTTCATTTTGCAATTTTTCTGCTCTGTCATATACAGATATGTATACTCAGCGCCGCTGCCTCAAAACAGTATAAAATCTCAAGAATTCCAAAATCTCTTGATATGATGTCGTTGAGTAAAAATTATGGTTTTTACACCACTCTGGAAATTACGGTTTTTTGAATTATCCTCAAAAGAATGCAGTACTTTGTATTTCATTGCTCGGGAAAAAGTATTCCCAAGTCGCAAAATACCAAATTGCATTTTTGTGATGGAATCTTCTCAACTTGAACGCAACGAAATGAGGTATTGAACCCGCTGAGGAAAAGAGTTAATCAGAAAGGAAAAAAGTGAAAAACGAGAAAGAATCAATGAGACAAAACAAATGATGCCAGCATTAAGAGACAATCGAATTCAGCAAATGCTATCCTCGGCTTTCACTACTGCAGAAAAGAAGGAAAAATTTTTTTAAAAAAACCTCAAAAATGGATTTTCTGTGACAGCTAGGAAAATTTAACAGGTCAGTTGCATGCTTGGTAGCAGAAGAATTATCGTTGACATCACATTCCCTAGGTTTTTTGTATTCTTGTAGTTGTCTCATCACGCCTCATCTTCATGCGTTTTTCCTTCGAGGAGTTGACTGAATAAGAGTTTTTGAGGAAGGTAGGGAATGGGGTATTAGTAGTATGTAAAGTCCAGAATCTGAATGAAGATTGTAGATTGGGAAGCGTCTAGCGCTGTTCAAGATAGCACTCTTCTAGTTTCAACAAGTGTGATTATAATGTCGCACATTCTCCGTGTAAAGTATGCGGTATGCCATGAGTTCCTCGCATCCATGAAAATTTTTATTGTTTTTATTTTTATCAAGTTGATGCGTATATCTTGCAAAATTTTGAAGTTTTGTAATTCCGTGATAGCACAACTAAATTGTTCGATTTGATACACATCAGCGAAGGAAATTCTTGTTTCGTACTTGAATCAAAGTTTTTATTGACTTACCGAGATTGGAGCGAGTTAATCGAAATATTCGGAAATGTTACTATGTACCCAGGTCGGTAAATTTAACAAAACATCTAGACTAATTTTTCAGATCTGATATGGTTTTATGACATGTTACCGAAAAATACTTGGTGTGTAAACCTCTTCGAATATTTACAAATTCCGAATTTTTTCGATTCTAATCCATTCATATCTAGAAAATACAAGATTGCTCATACGTTGTAGAAGGTGTATAGAATAATTGGAAATTTCTTTGTTCCTAAACCATGTTTTATACGCTGCGATGCAAGACTTTTGATTTATGATAAGACTTCTTTTAATCTAACTCTTGGTTGATGCAACAATAAAAACATCTCCGGCACTGAATTTCATCATCACTATCGCAATATAGGATTACGCTCGGAAGTTTAAAAATTCAGAAAATCAATTTGAATTCGAATTTTTTGCGTGACAAGTGCCAAAAATGGCATGGCGGTCAATTGGGTAAACGATCAACCAACGAGAACACAGTGTTCATCTTTATTATCCACATATCTAACCATACCTAGAACACTTCTTTCGCTGAGTTTGCTCAACATACACGCTGTATGAGTTCTTGTAATTGGTTTTCGGACCTTTCTACGATCAAGAGATACTGAGCTCCCATTAGAGACCGGGGGCGAGTTTTGTTTGCTGGGTTCTTTGCGCTGCAGTCGTTCGAGACCACTTGTGACCTGCATTCGCAGTCTTTTGCATGCACACTCCAAAGTTCTTTCGCTCCAGCACAACGTTCTCTGATGTCGTCGGCGCTTTCCTCTTCGACGATAACACCATATCGCCCCTTATCTGCAAGTCTTGTCTGTCTCTATATGCGGCCTTTGAAAAGTCTACTCGTCTATTCTATGTGTGAGGCTTTTGAATTAGTTCTTTTATCCATTTCTAGAGCCATTCTCAAGTCCATGGGTGTCAAGCAGTCAACCGCAGTGTTTATCTGCGACATTTCTTTTGGTAGGAGTGACATAAAAATAAATGTGGCTGAGTGGCTGATAGCAAGCAAGTTGGGGGGGGGGGGGGGGATAGTCTACATCACTGTAATAAATGCGGTTCATTTGTTTTTTTAATGGATATATGGAACATTTCTTTGAACATCTTGAATTCATTGGCTTGCAAAAGTTCAGAAGCTTGGACATCCAAAGAATTTTTTAAACGCGTAACTTCACGCTTCTGTATAGAACTAATTCCTTCCCCCCCCCCCTCCCCCCGCCTATTCCTAAAAATCCTCGGATAGTTTACCCTCAATATGTAATTTAGCAGTGTTATTGTTACCTTAAACTCCCCGTCGGCACAATGGGACACTTACTGGGAGTAGCAAATTCGGTCAAAGTATCTATTAGACATGTTAGAAGTTTAATTCAATAAAATTACTGTTATATCCCTTGATTTCCAGAAGACGTATAAAAATGATAAATATTCTTTGCGTACTAAGGTTAGCGAAATTAACTCATATTAAAGCAAAAGGTATTCAAAAAAAGCTTCTAGCGAGTGTATGATTCACAGAGTTGTGCAGTTGCCTTCTCTGAATCAACTTTATTTTTCATACATAGCTTATAAGGAAACAAACAGGAAAAAGTTATCTTTTCCAACTCTATGTAAATTCGCATCAATTCTGTGATGGATTCTCATAATCTATGGTTTTTCAGTTCGTAAGAACAGAATGTCTTTCCAACTCCCTGATCGGAATGACAGGCGAAAATCAAATTAACCGGCTACCAACTACCTTTTTACTTCTCCACTCTCCATGAAATTGGGTCTCACCTCACGGTCTCATTATCAAAACGTGGTCGTTTTCAATAATGGATAATTATGATTGTGTGGTGTGTATCGTCGGCATACCTTCGATACATAGAGCTATGTACTCTGGTAACCTTCACTTTGAGCGTCATGATAGAACACAACCTTTACCTGGGGAGAAGTACAGAAGTCATCCGGGGCGAAGCCGAGGAAATTATGACATAACTAATGACATAACCGTATAGGGATGAATTTAAATGAGGCAAATATAGCAGTGACATTCAAAAGAAGCTCAAAAAAACCGAAGGATTGCGTTTTTATGGCCTTTTTTGTTGAGAAGAAGCTTTTATTTGAAAATTCGATCAAAAACTAGGGCAAAATTTCTCAATTAACCTTCCTCTGAACTGCGGTTGAATGTTGGAAGTTCACTAAAGCCGCTAGAGTTCAATAAAAACGAAAAACTGCGCTCAAATCTTGCCCAAAGAGTCGCCATATGAATGCTGGTCTATCTCGTTATGGAGTGATTTTCAAGATCCGCGACGTTGTCAGTGCTCCTGGCCGTCTCATGAGGATCACAACGATATATAATGTTGCAGGGTTTCGTTGAGACCCTGCGAAGATCCACGACCAGAGCCAAATGCCCCGTCGGCTCTGGTCTGTCTCCGCTGCTCGTCTGCGTCTCCGCGCGCTGCGCGCTACCTCGCTACCTCAAATGCGGGGCGCGGGGCATTTGGCTCTGGTACCCTTTTCTTCGTTGTTCGGAGCCCAATTTCGATAATCTATATATCATATTAAAGCTCTTGATCTCTATTTTCACGCTGACAACGTCGCGGAACTTCTTTTTAGGATTTAAACGAGAAATCCTTAAAAAAGGCGTTTTCAAAAACCTCTTGTTTTTTCTTCAGTTTAACTTTTCCACTCGGTTTTTTTGTGTATTCGATAGGTCTTGTTTCTGTCTATGATGTAGACAACGTCGCCGAGCTTACTTCTTTGCTTATGCCGGTTTTTTTTGTGAAAAATACAAAAAAGTGCGTTTTTCTTTACCTTGTTTTCTTTCTGTGCTTTTGCAGCGAATTTTTTCCAGCTTGGACGATACTTGCTCAGAATGATGAGCGGAAGAATCCAGACAACGTCGCAGCGTACGAAACGACTATGCGGGGGTGAAAATTTGAAGGACGCATCAAAAATCAGATTGGCGTCGATGTGCAACACAACTTTACAGACATGTTTAACATGTTCAATTCAGTTGTTGACAAGTTCCTCTTCTTTCGGTCTCCCAACTAACGCCACAGCTAAACAGCGCTTTTTTTTGACCGGAAAAGAACTTTGTTGTTGTTGCCACCCAATTTAACCAGCAATCCTGGAGACGAAACTCTGCGTAGGAAACCACCAAATTAAGGTTTCAGATTTGGTGATGTGCTAACCTCTGCTTTATATGAATTTTCTAAGTTTTCTAATTTAATCTCTAAATTTTCGTCTATTTTTCTGAAACAACCTTCACTTTTTATAGGGGGCAAGAACTCAAACAACTATCACTTTCTAGCCTCTGTCTCTTGACTATCGAAGATATGATCGTCGGTCAAAGCAAGTTCGTAGCGCGGAAACGTCGAGAAAGGAGGCGTAGACCAAGTGGCGCCATCGGACCCCACACAAATCGCTCCTCTCTGGTCTCACCTCTCTTCTTTATCCATATGGTCCTTATAGACCACTACTTCCTTGTGTGGTAGTTATGAATACATTGGTTTTATTATTGGTCTATTATGCAGTCTGTACATGCAATAACACAATCTCTGATTTAGGTGGGTCATAAGGCTCAGATGTTCTTTTCGTCGGGCTTTTCCCAGTTTTCATGGTTGCAAGTGTAGTCGTTATTGAGGAAGATCGGATACCTATAACCTTGTATTCTTTTATTAAGGCCGTCCCAGTATCTGCTTCTCAAAGAATGTGCATTTGCACATAGTAGAAGAAAACATTCACTTACTTGATTTCCTCTGAGTTATTAGGATGATCCATAAAAGGTGTCAAAAAAAATACGAGAAACCTTCCAACTTATACTAAATATCAATATTAAATATTATACTAATATTTATATCAAATATCAATGAATGTTCTATTATGCTAGAGATTATGTAAGATTTTAGTCGTCTCGAAACTTGAATCGTGATTGTTATCAGATACAACTGATCATCAAGGTTTTTAGCTCGAATAATAAGTTGTAAAACCACAGTTGAAAGTATAATTGAAATTCTTTTGAATTGGCGACTAAAGTTTGGGAAATCAAGATTTGACTGCTTTTGTTTATTAGCTTGTAAGGCCGTAATATATCAATAGAGCTGCCCAAAACACATTTAGAAAGTGCACGATTTCTCTTTCTCCAGAACGTCATGATCTCTCTATTTTTGATTTCAACCTTTGATCTTAATCAGGCAGTGGTTGTTTCCTTTTCTGATTGATACAATCTGTAGCGTAGTCGCAGGCAAATGTTCTCTAATTCGTGAAGATTACAGGCTATTATCAAAGATTAGCACATTCTGCTCTCAAACACTACTATCGCCCCTGCAAAATATTGTGCAAAGATTTGTTCTTCTTGCTAAAGTGCAACGTTGCACTTTGTGTCCGTCTTGCAGACGGCAATCTAGACGTTTTTTTTTCATGTTGAAGATAATAATAGACATAACTGCCTGCGTTAGCTGCCTTTTTTTGAAAGTGCTAAAAATGCTTACAGCAAAGTGATGCTCGGTTTGGAAAAGAACATGATATTGCTCGGTTTCATCTTTTGTCTAATCTTTCCACACCGCAAAAAAAAACTTTTCTCTCTCGTACAATTGAAAATTTGTTTGTAAGGAGATGTAGATCATAAAATAATACCGCAGTAGTACAAAATATATAAAATGAAGGGAGGGAGCAAATTTTGGATGAATTATTAATTAAAGAACGCAGTAAGAATACTAGAAAAAAAATGCGGATCGTTCTTTTTGAGTTTATTTGAAAGATATTAGTTAATAATAAGTTCTGCAACAGTAGTCGAGCCTTTTCCGCTGATAAGAGTATAGCTGAAAAAATTCCTTTGTTCTAGCGATCGGATCTGCTCTCATTACGTAACTTTCAAATGGGAACTGTTTAGTGAAACCATCTAGAACGAGTCTCAGAAAAGTTCTGGTAAATCCATCATATAGTGTAATCTTATTGAGTAAATCAGCTGTTCTGATGGTGTAAAGGTTAGAGACTACTTTTTTTCCCAACAGCAATCATAAATCATAACTTTGCGAAAAGATGGCATGCATGATTTCTTTCGCAATGTCAGGTTTACTACAATGCGCTTTTTTTTGAAAAACCCAAAAATAAATTCTTCGCGAAAATCGATGGGTGTTGTCCCTCGCGTGATCTTTGAAAATCGAGATAGCAGAGGGTGCCTCGTGTTGCACTAATAACACGACATTCTCGGAGATCTTTGAAAATGGCGTGTTCAATTTATTGGCCAATGAACATACGGTTAGGGAACCGTTTCAGTATGTATAACAGCAAGCTGCCCAGCTCAAATGCCTTACTTTGTTTATATTTATCTTCTCGTCTCCAGGCATTTCTGTTTACCTACTCTTTACGCATCAATCATCTCAACTTTTTTCATTCTAGCATGTACCTGCCACTGGTACACAGTGCAAATATGCATAATCTTTTTTTTGCAGCATATATCAATCATAACTTGAATTTTATTCTCTGCCCTGTGATTAGAACAAAGATTAAATACACTACATAAATTTTGATCCCATAAATCGTGCGCTGTCCATTTTTAGATGACTTGAGATAAAAACATAACAATGAGAGTTCTGCGAAGGATTGATTGTGAGAATTGTGTAAGCTTGTAGGATTAGAAGAAGTTAGATTGATTGACTGACTATTCAATCACTATCATGTCATCTGCATAATGACCATAGATAAAGAGGAGATTGATGAAAAATATAGTAAATCCTGGTCGTAAAAGCCAATCATTTACTAATGCCTCCTTAGATCCTTCAGAAACGAGGCTAATTTTTCATTCTTGTTGGGCGCATGTCCACCCCCTCGTTGGGAGACGATCTGATCCTTCAAGTTTCTTTCACTCCATCGCTCTGCAGCCTCAAACTCGTTCCAGCGACTAAACTCGCGGGTGGTCCGCCCGAATGTTTCAGCGCTATGAGTAGTAAACAGATCGATTTTAGTTTGTTAGAATGAATACCAAAATGAATAGCCATCTGGATCATCTGAAACTGATCCTTACATAGATCTCATTAGGAGCTCATCTCTGAAAAAAAATTGTTATGCATGGAAGTCTGCAGATATTTTCTCACGATTGTTGTTTACAGGTACCCCTAACGTAAACAACTTTGTTCGTTCTGCGTTGACTATTCTGTTTGCAACATTCATTCGTATTCTCCACTGTTAGCGTCGCACAATGACGTTACCAAAGCAATGTAAATCATTTGTACAAATGCTAACGTCACTTTATCAGACATCATCGGAATGACCGAATTTCTGTTTCTAGTAGCAACATCATATAGCAGTGGTGCATACAGTGCGCTTAGCACTAGATTTATAGAAAAATGTCGTACTTTTAGGAACACTCAGACTTGTTTCATCTCTTTAAGTCACTTGTTTAGGAGAAATCGCGTTCCTACCCATGCATTCCTGTTAGGGTTGTGAAAATATCTTTGAAAAAGCTAAAAGAAACCTCACCTAGAAAAATATGTGATCCTATGATTTGTTAGGTGAAAGCATCATGATGGGTTCATACTGGTCATTTACTTTATTATAAGATTTCATAAAACCCTCATGAAATCTGGGTCGATCAAGAAAAACGACCATACTGTGACTGATTGAAAGTCTCGACCCTGCGTCTCCTGTTTCCTTACGTAGTCTCGTCGGTCCACATCATTTTTTCAAAGTGGATTATTCAGCAATTTCTCAACGATTCTTTTTCGAGAACGATTTTCATTGCCATGTTAGTGAGTAAAGCACAGCTGGACAAACACACTAGCGCTATTGCTCTGTCTGCGAATCAAATTAATTTTGATTTCGCGACTAAATAATGTCACCACTGACTATCGCACAAGACGTTCATTGTCTACTACAGTGACTCAATGAAGTTTGATGGTCAAGAATTGAAACTCACTAGAACCTTCCCATGTTTGAATTTGTAAAATCTGACACGATTTTGACACGTGGTGGTGGCACAAGACTTATCGGTGATTCTGTAAATGATGTAGAATGATGTATCTTCTGCAGCTCAACATCTCTGTCATCTCTAATCAAATCTTATAGCATGAAATGAGAAGTCATTAGCTTTAGGCATTAGCTTTCTCATTAGCTTCCTGCCTCAGACTTTTCATCATCAACGCTTTTGAGCCAGTATTGGTTCGGCTCCATCTCTCGAAAAGAAAAAGAAATTCTTTTTCATCTCATCCTTTATTTTCACATACGATCAGAATCAAACTACGTATGCTTCTCTTTAACAACCCTCGTAATTGCACCACCTTCGGAGTACGAGAAAAGCAGGCCAGGCGAGATGCTACGGCATATGTATAACCTGAAAAATTTGAGCCCGCTCTTTTCGCATACTTCATTCTGCTGGCGCGGTCATAAATAACCGCTACCCTACCATCTTGTAGCGGGGAAGAGGGCGCAGATCCTCGTTTGTAATACCCTTTGCTTCAACCAGATCGGCGGCTGGAAGGCAGGGCTCCGTGACCTAATTAAGGCTAGAAAATGATCAGAGAGCATGTTCGCGAAGGAGGCGCAGACTGCGTCGCGGACGCAAGGAGCTAGAGAAAAACAATGGGAACTCTTGTGTGGGAGCCTGCGTGTGGAGCTAGAGAAAAACAATGGGAACTCTTGTGTGGGAGCCTGCGCATAGTCCTCCACAACAACAGATTGCGGAAGTTATAAAGCGCCCTACTATTTCTTTATGCTACTCAACGTAGATATACCACTTCGTAAAAACTGAAGTTTCAAACGCGAAAGTGCTTGTTTCTCTGCAGAATCGAGGGCGGTGCAGTTATAGGAGTGGTTGCAGAATGGGATAATTGGACTGTATTCCTGTTTGTCGTGTTTACTGTTCGTTGTTAGATATGTCTGGTGATAATAGCATGATATTCATCTTTTTTAGTCCGATGCACTCCAGTGATGTTTTCCAAAAAGGCGCTATTATAGCGCAATTACACCACAAGTGAGTCTCTTATGATTTAGTGTATGTTATTTCTTGCATTTTCGCTTCACTGCAACCGAGTCTCATGCAACCAAACACTCCAAATATCTTGACCCCCGAAAATAATATACTTGCATGAAGGCTCAAAACAAACCTTTCCATGGTTTACTATCGGACAGAGGCGGACTACCCACTGAAGCGAAGCGAACGCGACACGCGCAAACCAGACACGATCTGTGCCTCATATACAGGGTGTCCCAAAAAAATGTATAGTCGATTCGTTGACCGCACGAACTGGATATCACTGCGGAGCACGCACCGCGAGGTAAAGCGCTTGCCCCAATACAAATTCACTGTTGTATTTAATTAGAAGTCGTGCTCTCGCAACGTTTCAGCCCCGCCGCGCGTGCTCCGCAGCGTTTGAGCAGTCCGTGCGGTCAACGAATCGACGATATAGTCTGCCCCAATCGGGATCAGGCCGAACCATCGGCTGAATTTGCGCGCAAGCAGAGCAAGGGGTTTGCGCTGCATACGCGCGCTGTCGCAGAGAGCGAAGAGATTGAGGGGAGAGCAGACTAGCTAGACGCAGAAGTGGCGCGAAACCCTCGCGACGCGCACTCCCGCCAAGCCAATTTTGGTCTGGTTAGGATTGAGGCAGACTGTACCTACTGTTTGATTGTAAATAACTCTCTTGTAAAGAAGTACTTTGAGAAGCTTAGGGTGCCTTCATACCGCGCCGGCACCCGCCGCTGGCAGCCCGTAGCAGCCCGCAGCAGCCCGTAGCAGCCGCCAGCAGCTCGTAGCAGCCGGTAGCCGCCGTTGGCCTGTCAAGTGTACGAGTTAATTACTCTCGTCACTTGATCCCTCTACCCTTGTTTCCTGCTTCTTAACAGAACAAATCTTGACTAGATGATTTTATCATTATAGCATATATATATAAAATTGGGGGACATAATTGGGGAGGGGACCACCGAGCACCCGGGGAGTGCCAGCTCATCTGGAGATTCCGGGCACCGCCCAGTTGGCGTGGAGACTGTCGGACCATCTAATTATCTGCGTCTCGACATGTCCATTCCATTGTAAAGCTCGTCCCGAGCTTTCATCCTTGACCATGGCTTCGGGAACGAATTCATCATAACATTTGATCATCTCGGAGTTTACACGTTGACCATTTGACCATCCTCAACCATGCTGTCATCACTGTCATCATTATCGATCGCTCTGTCGTCGTCATTGCATCATTGATCGAGCTCTTTCATACGTCGACTCATCATTGATCGATTTTTTACCATATCATCGTCATCTTTATTGATTGATTGCTGGACAATTGATGGCGCTGCTTGCTCGTGCATTGATCATCTGCGATTAGCATTCATCTTCGAAAACCATTCATCTTTTTCGTTGCTTTCGTGGGGATCGAACTTCGTGGACTGGGTTGCATCTGCTGGATCGCGTCTTCACGTTGCATAGAGGAGGAGCCGGTAAGAGACAAGGTAAACAGAAGGGCGAACGCCAGAAGGCGAAGCGCACGCTCCCGTACGTCCCGTCAATAAAGTAAAGCTCGTCCTCGAGCGGAAGACATAAGAATTACGTTGCAGCATAGGATAATTATTCAAAACGGATTTGAATATGAGGATCATTTCCGTGGGGATATGACGGAGGGATGAAATTACACATAATAAAATGGTATAAACATTACAAAAAGTAAAAAATTAGATGTAAAACATGAAATATTGAACGAAAAGATAGAATGTGTCATTCTATATTTTCGCTACTCACAAATATCAACATAAATGCATTGAAATTTCACAACATTTGGTTCTCGAGTTCACAACTCGAGAGGAAACAATTTCCTAGCGTTGCTCACAAGGGCGTGAAGGAAAAGTGAATGTTTGAAAGCGTTCTTCGACCCGCCAATCGAAGAATTCTTTCTTTTTATAGTGCGTATGCTTGCGGCAAACTTACATTGTACCAGTAGCCGCTGCGTAAATGAGATTTTTTGTGAGGTTGCTACTGGCACCTCTCACTCATTATGAGGGAGACCAAACAGTCCTTTGTCTCAGACGCTCTGAACATCTGAGATTAGGCACACTGGAACGTGGAGTCTCTGCCTCTGTGTGACTAGATTGTGGTTGCACAGAGACTTCACGCTCTTGCGGCCTGCTGTAATACAATTTGAGTCTATTCACATGCACTGTTTGTGACTTATTGTTGAATAGACTTTTAATGGTGACATTGGGACGGCACATGGAGACAATCACAAATGGGCCTTTCCATTGGAGGGTAAACTTGGGACGCACTGTGTCGTCATGCAACAATACAAGATCACCAATGGAAAGGTCCTTACTATATACCTTCTTCTGGTAATCGTAACCAGCCTTGTAGTCAGCCGTTTTTGCTGCTATGCTGGTTCCCACTTCCACTATCGTAGTTTGCAGGGCTGTCGTAAACTCGCCTGCGAAGTTATCTGTAGCAAAAGTGAGAGTAGAAGGTAATTTGTGAATGACGTCCATCCATGTGACCGGATGTCTACCATGTATCACGAAGAATGGACTGTACCCTGTCGTATCGTTTTTGCTGCAATTGTAGGCAAAAACGATAGGTTGGAGGAATTCCATCCACAAGTCTCTGGCTTCTGAGCAGTAGACTGTGAGAGAATCCGTGACAACTTTTACCATCCTTTCAACCTGGCCGTTCGCCTTATGGTTATAGCTGGTGGTAAAGTTGTTTGCAACTCCTAATGTCCTGTTTACCTGAGTGAAAAGGTCACTTACATAGTTCGAGCCTCTGTCGCTAACTATTTCGTTGGGAATCCCGTGCTTGGATACCACATCGTTAACTAGCGCTCTTACTACCAAATCAGCCGTTTGATTTATCAAAGGCGTACAGATGATGTACTTACTGAACGCGCAGACCGTAATAGCTATGAATCTGCTACCATCAATACACTGTGGCAATGGTCCTATTACGTCTATGTGAATACGCTCAAAAGGGCGCTGAGGAATGGGAAAAGTTCCCAGTTCCTCGCGAATGATATTTCCTGCTGGTGTTTTCACCTTTTGGCAGGCTGCGCAAGATCTTACATAGTTTGCGATGTCCTGATACATGTTCGGCCAGTAGTACTTATCTGAGACTTTTATATACGTTTTGCGAATTCCCAAGTGAGAACCTAACAAAGGATTATCATGAAGAAGTTTTACGATCTGATTCTGATGTTCAGGGTCGGGTATGACAAGTTTTGGTCTTTCGTTGGCCTTGTAGTACAATGCCCCATTGAAAATGGAATATTTGTCTAATGAACTCAAAAACTGCTGTGGAGGGTTTTCAGCATTCCCTGTTAAGAAGGTGATCAAACTTCCAAAATAAGAATTTTGCTGGCTTTCCCTGATGGTATCTAAGCTAGGAATTGAGTCAGGGGCAGTAGAAATGTTCATTACTACTGGATAACGGCTCAAAAAATCGCAAAACTTGTTATGTTTACCCGGGCGATATTCAATTTTCAGATCGTAAGCTTGTATCATGATTTGGTATTTCGCCAAACGTCCAACAAGATCTGATCTGTACAATAGTGACTTCAATGGAGCGTGATCAGTGACAAGTGTTATAGAGGCATCAGCAACGTACGGGTAGAAATGTTTAAGCGCAAAGACTATCGCAAGTGCCTCAAGCTCTATTATTGAGTAATTTTGCTCATGCTTGTTCAGCGGGCGACTACAATACGCGATTGGGTGCTCGTTCAGTGTTTGCGGATTTTGCTGAAGTAAGCACGCACCTAAGCCTATAGTCGAAGCATCCGTGTGAATAATGTACGGCTTGCCTATTATAGGAGATGCAAGAGTTGGAGCAGTTGTAAGCGCATTTTTCAAAGAAATGAATGCGTTTTCATGAAGATCAGTCCATTGAAATGGAGTATTCTTCAGAAGAAGAGCATTCAAAGGAGCGGCAACATATGAAAAACGTGGTATGAATCTGCGAAAGTATGAAGCTGCACCCAAAAAAGACTTGACAGCTTTAGTATCCTGAGGTCTAGGTATCTTGGTGATACTAGCTATCTTTTCTGGATTCAGTCTTGTTCCGCTCTTGCTTATGAGAACTCCCAAGTATGGAACTTCTTCTTGCATAAATGAGCATTTTTCCGCTGTAAGTTTCATACCAAAATTCGCTATGCGTTGTAAAACCTCTTCTAGATCACGAAAATGGTCATCAATGGAATGACTGGCGATAATGATATCATCCAAATAGGCGAAACAGCAAGCTTTCAATTCTCTTATCAAGCTGTTTGCGACTCTTTGGAAAGTACCGGGGGCGCCTTTCAAACCTTGGGCCATTACAGTGAAATGGAAGAGTCCAAGAAAAGAAGAAAATGCCGTTCTCTCTTTATGTTTTTCTTCGAGAGGTATTTGAAAAAAACCACTTTTGAAGTCCAGAGTACTGTAAACTTCTTTACCGCTTGCTTAATCAATGATATCCTGAATATGAGGGATACAGTAGGTCTCATTTTCAGTTATAGCGTTTATTTGGCGGTAGTCTACTGTAAATCGCCACTGGTTTGTTGAGGGCTTTTTGACTAGAACGATAGGTGATGCGAATTTACTAGTGCTCGGCTCTATTATGCGCGTGCGGAGCATTTCCTCAATCTGTCTTTGAATTTCCTGACGCTTTTCTAAAGGTACCTGTAGGGTCGCTGTTTTGGTACTGTAGCATGAGGAACGAACTTGATTTTATGAGAAATTGGACCTGTGTATCTTCCTAAGTTACCATCCGATCCTACGAAGCATTTTTGATACTTTTTAAGAAGGTTGTTAAATTGGGAAGATTGCTGTTTTGTGAGTAAATTGCGATTAACTTTAACACGCTCCCATAGGGGTGGACCTTGAGGTCTTTGAGGAAAATTAGGAAGATTTGCGGCTATGTCCGCCTCAGGTGAGGTGTAATGAACTGGATTTTGATATGTGTTAGGAGAATTACTGGGATGAATTTCAAAAACAGCTGGCCATTGTTGGGCAGATCCAACGAATTCAGCATTTGCGAGTATTTGATCCTTACCTAGTTTTACATGAGTAGGATTAGAGTTGAAAATGCGTAACAAGATTGTACCGTTTGAACCAGGACATGAAAGAGTTTTGCCTATCACAACGCCTTCTGGTAAGGTGAGTGTTTGGTCGTCACATGTCAAAAATTCCCAGTCGGGAGGATAAAAAGATTCTATGCGACCTTGTACAACAGTGTCAGAAAGCGGTTTGAGAGTAGTTTTGCAAGATAAGCGAACAGGTTCGATAAGCATGAGATCACTATTAGGATCAACCATTGGCACCGAACTTTTTTCGAAAACAACCTGTTTTTCTTTATAGTTTATTGTTACGCTTGTAGATAACTTTGTTATCGAATCATTACCCAAAAGTAAGTCTGTTGAGCAATGTGCATCACTGACTACAAATGGTGTGACTGTAATGACAATGTTACCTACAGAAAGAGTGGCTGAAATTTGACCTAGAAGTTGGATAGCAGTACCATTTGCTGCTACAGCCTCTTTTAAAGAAGATTTGGTGAAAGGAATATTGAGTTTTTTAACAAATTTATTTGAGATTAAAGTGATAGCTGAACCGGTATCAAAAAGGGCAGCTGTATTGAAGTTATTGATTTTTAGCGGGATAAATATGGTGTTGTTTTGACCGAGTTGTTGGACGGACATTACAATAGGATTGAAGTCGTGAAAATTGTTAACAGGCACATTGAGATCGGTTTTTGTGCTAAACGATGTCTCAACTTGTTTTTCGTTCTGTAAGTTTGGATAGATTGGATCGCGCGTTTGAGACTGATTGTCTTGAAATGTAACAAAAGTATGGCTTTCTTGAAAATGCGGAGCAGATGCCTCAACATTATGCTCTATCTTCGCAGTTTTCTTATAAAACGACGGAAATAGAACTTGAAACATTTTGAAGAGAACCTTCAAGAAAGTACGCGCTAATTTGACGTGATAAAAGATAAGAGCTATCAAAAATAGAACTACTGCAATGATAATTGCTCTAACAGCATAAATTACCAAAGTGTGTTTTTCTATGGACCGTAAGATTATTGATTTTTGCGATTGTAGAATTTGTAAAGCATTGGTTTCAAGAAAATCAGCAGTTTCCATAACTTCATTCTGTAGTTGCTCGGGAAATGTGTTCAGATCTGGATCATGAACTTGCGAAGCATCTAAGTTTGACTTCATGGTTGCTGTATTGATGCGATTTTTGATGTACTTTATCTCCGTGTTTACTTTGGCTAGGTCCGAGTGGAAAATAGGCGGAGAATTGAAAACTATGTTTTGATTTGCAAAGTTTTGTGGCAAGTTTAAATTTACGTGAGAAACGTGGACATAACCATTAGATGATTTGTAATGATTTGTACCATCATTATAAACCCCTAATGGTAAATGACCATAGTCAGCAAAAGAAGATGAGGTTTTGAGATCACGTGTGGCAGGTTGGACGAAAAATAAAGTTTTCCCAACACGTACCGGAGTATCTACATAACAGTTGCTATCCACTTTATGGTCCGGATAGATCTCATCAATTTGGATAGTTTTACACTTAGAAATCATCAAAATATCCCCAGCAGAAATGGCGAAAATATCGTCTCTGCTGAGTAACATCCTAGCAGCACTTGTAGGATCGCTTTTCGCAATACTTTTGACAGTCAAAATCTTGAAATTGTTCAAGACGCAAATTCGCTCAAACATGATAGAAAAATCGCGCTGAATCACCTCGTCAAGCTTAAATTTAAGGTACTGCAACTTGGTATTGAGTTCAGACTGCTGGGCTGAGAATGCTGGAGGTGAATTCAATGCAATATGCTCTGCGACTATGGCAGAAATGTTAATTGTCCTATGAGCGGGTTTTGAGTTATCGCTAGATCGTTTTCCTCTGATCAGCGGTTTTACTTGATTGATTTGAAGTGGTTTTGATTTCAAAAGTATTGATGAAAGAATAGTGGCATTGCTAGAAGTTGAAAAAGTATTGCCATGTGATGCATAAGGACTGCGAATTTTCTGGGTGTAGGTAGTGTCTACATCGTAAATTGGAAAGCTTTTGGAGAAGTTGAAGTGTTTTTCATTGATTTCTCGCACTAGAGTTATGTTACTATCAAAAATTGTGCGAGGATCTTCTCCCAAAAGTTCTGGAAGCAATATAAATACACCATTGTCCATTGCAATAGCGTTTTCGGACAAACACCACTTTGTAAGTTGTGATTTTTGAAAGAAAACGCTCCTGTATGTGAATGCGGATTGTATTGCTTCAAGAAGAATGTGATTTGGTGTGACATATGCTATACTGTCAATAGCTTTTACAAATTTACAAGCAAGTGGAGCGTCTTTTGACTTCCAAACTACGGTACCATGTGATAGTTGACAGTAATCATGGCTAAGAGTGCAATTTGCCATGTCACCAAACTGTCCTAGCAATTGGTCACCATCAAAAGTGGCAATTTCGCCTTCTTCTACATAAATATTTGTGGTAACTGTGCACTTTTGACCAAAAAACCAGGGATAAGAATAACGAATAGGACGTTGTGAACCAAACACTTTAGGCGAAAATATGTGTAACGGCACATCAAGATACTTTTTGGTTTTTGCAATATTATGGCAGAGAATTGGATCGATGGGAGACATAAACTCCTCATCGCTATTTAGCGAGAAAGAAATGTGTAGATAAGATGATGCGCAAACTTTCCTAGTTTTATTGAAACAATGAAATGCAGTTAGCGTGGTTGGTTCTGTTTTTTCTACAAAAACAGAGGCCATTGTTAACAGCACACTACTTAAATTGGTTGATTTCGCGCAAGAAATAGTTTCAGGAAAGGCTACAGGCCAGCCTGATTTACCAGATGAGCATAGCTGATAGTCCATTGAGAAAGCAGAAGAGGTAGGAAAAATTAGCGCAATTATTGCGACTAGAAATAGGGAATTTACAGAATTTGTAATGCCTGTGGAAAAATTTGCGGCTATAGAGTTAACTACATGCGAATTACCCCTTCGAGAAGAATTTCGGTTGTTATTCCGATTACGATTTGGTGAACGAGAGCTATTGCGAAAATTTTGGTTGGAATTGAATTGATTACGAGAATTGTTATTGTTACGGAAACGATTGGAATTATCTTGATTTCTTCTCGAAGACATATTTCTATTACGCGGAGGAGATCTAGACTGATAATTGTTGCTATTAGATTGCCACTGTTGGTAACTAGGCTCTGGCGCGAACCTTACATGCCTAGAGCGATTACGGTATTGTTATTATTGTTGTAGCGCGGCGGAGAGCGCGATTGGTTACGGTAATTATAGTTATTGTAGCGCGATGGAGAGCGCGATTGATTACGGTAGCCATGGTTGTTATGTGATGAGCGCGGCGGAGAATATTGACGTGAATTATAGCTAGAGCGATTTTGATTTGAATGATAAGTCCTATTGACTTGAGGAAAGGGATTCTCAAGGTGGTTGAGAATCCTATCCATTTTTGAGTTGAAAAGAGAAGGGTCAAAAGCCACTTCGTCGGTTTTGATTAGTTCCCAAATTCGCTCAGCATCTTTGACTAACTCAGTAAAATCTGGGTTGAGCGGACCCAAAAACTTTAACTTTTGCTTAATGTTTTGCGATAGACCATTGTTGAAAATCATGGTCTTCAGAAACTCGCGCTTATCTTTAAAAGTCTCGCCTGGATACGCGTCCGCAATCTCACTTTTCAACCTACTTGCGAACATAAATGGCGACTCGTTAGGGCGCATCGATATTTGCATTAATTTCTCACGCGCCATATTTTGGTATTGATCGCTATAGAAATGTTCCGTAAGTTTACCAGTTGCGGAACGAAAATCTAGCTTGACGTCTTTCTCAAAAGTTTCGAAAACGGCTTTGGCGGTACCCGTCAAGTGCGCTGGCAACAGCTTAGCCATCTTATCCTCACTTAAATTCATTATGTTCCCGATTTCATTGAACTCATTGATAAATCGGTCTAAGCCCTTTGCGCCAAGATCACCAGAGAAAGTTGGTAAACGGTTGGAATAAGACGCTAAAGAAAGTTTCTCAAAAGCAGTATCTAGGTGTTGAAGAATCTGCGAGTCCATGATAGTATTGCTTGATTTAGAAGTAGAAACTGAACGCGTTCTGTATCTTTGTACAGTGGAACTAGCTACGTTAACCCCTTTTGGAGTATTGCTCATAGATCAGTAACTATTGTGAATTAAATTTTTTTTTGTTTTAGTTTTTTGTTGTTAGATGAGAAGTGAAGCAATAGGACGATGAGAATACAAGAAAAGAGAAAAAAAATAAAGAAAATGAACTGCACAGAAAATTCAAGCTAAGAGAGTACCTCTAGCTTGTAGTTGTCCGTTGGCGTTCGTTGGCAGTAGATGTCGCAGGCAGTTGGCAGGAATATTGCAGTCCTTGGTAATTTGTTGAAAATTCCGTAGAACAGCCAAATACCTTCTCCACTCCTCGAGACGACGAATGGATGCTGGTGTGACCCGTGATGTGCTTATATATGCACAATCACGCAAAGTTGACCTGTAGCCCAGACGTTCGTCGATAGGCTACATGGTTCAAAGGCACTACCGCAGCATGTGTCCACTCCTGGCGGCTAGATGTCACTCGTTGTTGAGTGATTAGCCATTAAAAATGCGGGGCTGGGAGTGTAGCCTTTGGAAGTAACCGCAAGCTATTAGATAGCCCGTAGATATTCCTCAGGCAATCATAGTAGACAACTATGAAACTCTCCATAGGCAAAATTGGAGTCACAGTAGTCTTTCTACTAGTGAAAACCTAATTTTGGATTTGGTGAGGCACACAGTGGTCTTTCCACTAGTGAGCGGGAAAAAAGTACATTCACAGTGGTCTTTCCACTAGTGAAGTCATGAAAACTGAAAAGCATTCTCACAGTGGTCTTTCCGCTAGTGAGAATTATGAAAATCAAAAGTACTCTCACAGTGGTCTTTCCGCTAGTGAGAGTTAGGAATTAAAAGTAGGTTCACAGTGGTCTTTCCGCTAGTGATACCTTATATTTACATATTTACAGTGCCGGCTGTGGCGATAGAGTCATTGAGTTCTTGTATAAAAGCATTATATAAAAATATTCAGGGATTCCCAATGAAAAAAATGGGAATAAAGGCGAAGAAAGGCAAAAGAAAGCATTAAAAATAGTTCACGGCTCGCGGAATCACGGCTCCGGGATATCACGGCTCTAGGAAATCACGGCTCGCGGAATTCACGGCTCGCGGAAACTCAATCTAGAGATTTCGCGTCGAAAAATTCACGGTTCGCTATTTCACGGCTCGGGGGATCACGGCTCGCGGGATAAGGCAAGAAAAATCGATAAAATAACATTAGATGGATGAGAAAATAGAAAATTATGTGTTTACTAAGATTAACAAGTTGATACAAAACTCAACTCATCGCCTGACTCAAAAGAACAAGAAGAAAACAAATAAGAGGGAAGAAAAACTACGTAGGAACGTAGGAGATGAGGGCTGGTGCCGGTGGTGGGAGTTTGCAAAAGATTTGGCCGAAATCTTTGCTTAAATTTGATTTTCTAGTAAGAAAAGTTTGTAAGAAAATCGTTCAAAAGAAACCCGGGACCTCCATGTCAAGTGTACGAGTTAATTACTCTCGTCACTTGATCCCTCTACCCTTGTTTCCTGCTTCTTAACAGAACAAATCTTGACTAGATGATTTTATCATTATAGCATATATATATAAAATTGGGGGACATAATTGGGGAGGGGACCACCGAGCACCCGGGGAGTGCCAGCTCATCTGGAGATTCCGGGCACCGCCCAGTTGGCGTGGAGACTGTCGGACCATCTAATTATCTGCGTCTCGACAGGCCGCTTTTGTTATAGAAGCGCAAAACCATCAGAATACTACTTTGAGTGCTCCTGCTACGCTTTTCGTCTTCCTTGCTTTTTCCTCTGTTGTCGCCAGTAGAAATTCTGATCTCACACATCACATTTATGTCCATTTCATTACCTTGTCGCCGCACGGTCATTCTGTTGACCACAGTTCGCAAAAGTTCCTTTCCTATGTGATTTCTTCTAACTCTGGATGCGTCCAGTTCCTGCAGGTGTGCAATTTGCTAACTTTTTGAGTACGCTTTTGCTTCAATCTTCTTCTTGGATATCGGTGTATATCTGAATCGCATCATACTATTTCGCAAGCTCGCCGATTGATTCGCTGTGTGGGTTCCTCTGATTTTGGCAATGCCTCACACGTTTTACACAAGACAGATTGCGTAATTGAAATGTGGGCGCAGATAGATGCAATGTGCGGCAACAAAACAATGAACACAATTTAATATGTGAACTTCTTTTTCATTTTCGAACCATACACTGGCGGCAACAGAAGAAAGAAGCGTGGGGATGGGAAGCGTGGGCGAGCGCACTCAAAGTGGTAAGTTTGATAATTTTGGCTTCTATGACAAAAGCGGCTACGGGCTGCTACGGGCTACTGGCGGCTGCTGGCGGCTGCTACGGGCTGCTGGCGGCTGTTGCGGGCTGCCAGCGGCTGCTACGGGCTGCCAGCGGCTGCTACGGGGCTGCCAGCGGCGGCTGCCGGCGCGGTATGAAGGCACCCTTAGGACCATTTTGTAGAGCAAGGTTGAACTTAGATTTGCAGTATGGAGCGAATCATCTATCGCTCTTCATTAGTATAGGATTACGGTGTGAACTTCGACAAGGATTTTAGGCCATTGGAGGCTATATTCTGCGTCGGAATGAAACTAAACAAGTCGAAAACTTATACTACGGTACTGGGAGCCGCTGATTTCGAATTTGATATCCCCATTTTACTGATGCTTCTTTCCTAAGTTATACCAGTAAATCGTAATAACTCAATTCTCGCATTTGTCAGAAATGTAATTACACCGACAAAAAAGCTAAAACACTCATAAGAAGTTGTTAGGTGGAATCAGCATGCGCGAAAACCGCGAAATTTCAGATTTTTTGCAGAAAATTTTGTTAGGTGGTATGTTTCAAAATGGTTCCATATGCTGGAAGTTCTTACCGTAATCCTATAGTAATGAAGAGCAATCAATGATTCGTTCCTTACTGTAAATCTAAGTTTAACCTCGCTCTGCAAAATGGTACCTAAAGCTTCTCGAAACACTTCATTACAAGAGAGTTATCTACAATCAAACAGTAGGTAATCTTTTTGGGTCACCCTGTATAGGCACGCGCCACACTTGATCCACTTCATGCACATGATTGGCTTGATCCACTTCGCTACTAGTCAGATTAGTGAAGTGACCAATAGCAAAGCGCATGTCCGTGATCCACTTCATCCCTTTCGCTATTGGTCAGCTTATTGATTTCACCAATAACGAAGTGGATGAGGTGGATTAAGTGAATCAAGTATGGCTTGTGCCATGTGCTGCGGGCAAACGCGTTCGCGCCCGCTTTGCTTCTATGGAAGTTCGCCTTTGTGTCATGAAGGATATATTCTCTGCTAGGTACAGGCTGAAAATTTGTGCAACGACGGCTGCTCTGTCGCTCACATCATCATGGTCGTTTGTATTTCCCCAGTTTTACAAAATGTAGCGTGTGGACCATATGGTCCAGAGAGCCATTGTCCTCCAGCTTTATGCTTCTTCATTCCTCTCTTTCTTCAAACTTCGTGCCATTTTTGCACACTGTTTGGACTCAATAAGGGATGCGAAAACGCTAGAAGTGGCGAAAGAAGAAAAATGATAGAGCTTGTGAGACGATGAGATCACGAAGGATGTGGTCCTCACGCGCTACAAGATCCTGGAAAGCTAGAAACGCTCCAAAACCGCGCACTTATGATGGTGCAATATCGTCGAATCGCCACCGCACGAGCGGTCATAGTTTGCGGAGCACGCGCTGCCTCCACTGGAATTTTACGGGAGCACGGCTTGTATAATAGATTTGTGGTGGTACAAGCGTTCAGCCGCGCAATGCGTGCTCCACAATCTACGGCAGGTCCGTGCGGTTAACGGCTCGACGTTACAGGGCTCCTAAATTGCAGAGTCGTTTGCACCAGCGGTCGCGCGACCGCGTCGCGCCCGGGCATCAATGGGCGCCGCCTCGATCGATGGCGGCGGCGCCGGCAAAATGCACGGGCGCGACGCGCTCACGCGAGCTGGTGCAAACGACTCTGCAATTTAGGAGCCCTGTACATGTCGAGGCAGTCGTCGCGTTAGATTTAACCGTTTACTAGTGCCACACGCCTTTTCGACAACCTTGCTTGTACCCTTTGCTTCAACCAGATCGGCGGCTGGAAGGCGGGGCTCCGTGACCCAATTTAGGCCAAAAAATGACCAGAGAGCACGTTCGCGAGGGTGGCGGAGACTGCGTCGCTGATGCGAGCAGTCGCGTCCTAGGTCATGAAGTCCCGCCTTCCAGCGGCCAATCTGGTTGAAGCAAAGGGTAGACTAACGGCCATGGACGCAGCGCTTGGGAAAGAGGATAGAGGACTTATGTCGCCGGTTGGGAGGGTCCCGCGTTGACAATGCAGCAGCTACTCAGTCTGTGCATGCATTGGAATGTGTATTTGTTGCAGATATTCGGCGGGACCTCTCACTTTTGGCGACATAGGTATATCCACAATTGCTGCTGCCCTGCTCTGCGTCTACTTGCGCTTGGCTTACACCTTTGACATATGCAACGAGTTCAGCTCACAGCGAAAGCCGACACGTTGTTGCATGTTGTCAACATGTCAGCCATATGAGTAGGGTGACTCGTAAAATAGTGACGAAACCGCTAGCGCTCGTCGCGTATGCAGTTCCGGGAACCGCATTTTCTTTGCTTTGGTCTCTTTTCAAAACAATTTCTTTGGATGCAGATGATAGCTACTGGATACTTGCAGTGAGTATCTGTGCACTGATTGATACCTTTCCTATGAGTGCTACATGCTCTTACGAAGTTTGTACGCGTGCAGAGACCGCAGTCGAATTGCTCGTCACGGTTTTATGAGTGCCCTATACCTTTGGTTAGAGACGCAAAGTAAGGGTAGTTAGGCGGAGGGCAAGCGTTAGGCGACAAAACGTGCAAAACGCAAGCAACGTAAATTCCGTAACTCAAAACTATGCACCATTTTTTCATTGGCGTCGGGTAATGTATCGGCCCCGACCCCCACCCCCCTGTTTTTGGCGGAGGAGACGTTTTGCACGGGGAGTTCTTTGGGGTCCAAAAAATTGGGTTTGTCGCCTAACGCCCTACACCCTAGTTAGGCTGGGGTCACACTGATCGTAGTATCCGGAACAATTCCGGCAAGCGCACAGTTCGCTGTGCTGCAACTGTTCCGGAACTTACGGATAAGTATGAACTCAGCCTTAGCAGCACTCATGGAGTGGGTGGTGTCTAAGGCCGTGGGCATACCTCATGCGATCTCAGTCGCCACGTGATGTGGCAATTTGCCAGATGTCCCCAAATTCAATAATTGCATACCCCAAATGCACAGCATGTATAGTTCATTTATAAAATCGTGACGACGGATTTGACTGCAGTCTTTGCGCGCAAAGGAGCATAAAACGTTCCTACAAAAAGGCATCACCTCAACACTTAGCTCAGTCACATCCAGTGTGTAAATGTTATCATACGTAAGCAGAAAACCCATTCGAATAGGGATGACATCTAAAGAAAATGCGGTTGTCGGAAGGTGCGTGCGTGTCGCGCGCGGCCGCGCCATCGTCACGATTTCTCAAATGCCCTATAACTTCCGGCCTCATTCCACAATAGTTGACCCAAAACATGAAAGTCGGAGTTTGGCTGAAACTTCTTCTAGGGGTCCATTATTTTATACGCTGATTACGTTTATATTATTCCACACCAGTGCCAACTGATGGAGGTAAGGTAGGATTACGGTAGGGGTGAAAATTATCACGGATTTGCCTTAAAATTCGTCTAGGGGGCTATTTGGTGCGCTGAACGAATAATACACTCATTTCTTGCTGGCTAATAAATCCGATTTTGTTCAAGACTTTGCGAGGTCCACAAGCATGCTGATAACGAATACCATGTTCGTTCGCTGTAACAACGCGTTATTGAGCTTGTTATGTAATCAGCGCTTAAAAGCTTGTGCAAAACTTTGAGTGAATTTGGAATTTTCAACCACCTTGTATACCCACCGTAGTCCTAAAAATGGCGCTATCGTACGAAATGAATATAATATTCATGTTCAGCCTGCACATAACCTTCCTAGACAGAGTTTGGGGCAAATCCTTGATTTTGACCTCCTACCGTAATTCTATCGTAACTCCTTCAGATAGCGCTACCGTGCGGAATAAACGCATATTCGTAAACAGCATGTAAAATAATCCGCTCTTATGTTAGACGAAGTTCTAGCGAAATCCGCGGTTTTCACGTTTGGGACAGCTAATGTGGAATAGTACCGACTCGTAGGTTAATAAACTGCCCTATCTTCCGCACATCAGAAACCCCCCCCCCCCCTAAGGTGAGTTATGTACAAATGGAGTACCGCTAATCGCGTCGCGACTGAAATCGCGTGAAGTATGCCCGAGGCCTGAAAGGTGTATCATAGTCGTTGCTAATTGCCAATGATTCTCGTCAAAGTCTTTGACTTAGCTCAATTGCAGGTCGATACAGAACCGTGCAATGCCGGTGGTTGTGGATTTTGATAAGCAGATAGGAGAACCGCAACGTGTACCAGGCGTCGGTTGGGCTGTTCCTTGCGATGTAGTGGGATTGACTAGCAAGAAAGCCAAGATGGTGAAGGTAAAGTTTTTTGTTACACTGACAGAGGTTATAGTACTTCACATTTTTGTTGTGTAGATTTACGAGTGGTGAAAAGTCTCTCGGCACTTTTGGAAATGGATATGATTCCATATCGTTCAGTCTGGCCGATGTTCTATGGTAATGGGGAGCAAACTAAGTTCGGTGATAGTGCGGTTTCTTCTTTTCGACGTCAAAACGTTTTGCAAATGGAGAGCATCTTCAGCAAGACAGAACTCTGTAGATGTTTCTTTGCTAAAAACTGCAGCACTTAGCAAAAGAAATCATCTGAACTCATGAAGATACAGAAGTTATTGCGTTGCGGATTTTTTATTTAGTCTGAGTGGACAACAAAATTTAACGACTTTCTACTTTCATTTAAATGGTTTTTGAAAGTTGCAAAAACTCAAGTCAGCTTTGCGAAAATAAGGTTCGGTTGGGGCTTTCCACCGCGCTCTTTTCTTTTCGACTCGCAAAGCATCGGAAATGTTTTCGAAGGATAAGCTAACAACATGCTTACGTAAAGCTAGACAGTGAAAGTAATCACTAGGTACAGTTCGCGATTTCCACCTGTTCAGTGGGGCTTGAGCTGAGCTAGCCATTGTTGGAAAATGAGAGTGATGAATGTGAGTGAAATATGGGTAAATGAACAAAAGCCTAGGTCATATTTCATCATACAGCTTCGCGTTCTCTGCTAATTTATATACCATCTGAAATCATTTTCAGGTCCGTTTTCACCCCTCTGTAGATGGTTTGAGTCGCCTGGACCAGCACGTTGCCAGTGCGGCTACTAGGGACGGTCTGAAGGTGGTTATCTCAAAATGGGGTTTTCGGTACTCTTTTAGTTTGAATTTAGTTTCTCGACGCTTTGTTAGACGGCAGCGACTGGACACGTCAAGAGGTGAAACCTGTCGATCCTCGCATTGGTTACCTTGAGAGGATAGCTCATTTTCTGCATACCCGCGAGCCTACGGTGTCCTTCAACAGTCGGAGGTATAGAGTTTCATTTTCTCACAAACAGTATGCGTGTATGTCAAGTTTTACTTATAGTTTGGACCTAATCTGGTCGCTTCATCCGGAGTCACATTCCAACGGGAAACTCGACAAGTTCTTAGCGGATGTTCGTTGTTCACTTCACAATCACTCCATTGCAACCGCGATAATTGCAAAAGTACAAACGGAATCCAGTAAGTAGAGTTTTCGTTCTCTGTGCTCACATTGTGTAGCGCGCGGTTTGGATGCTCAAAGTTAGCTTCAAAATAAATGTACCCTAGTTTGACGGTGCACATCAGCGTATTGAGCATTCGAATCAAGAGTAATGCCGCAAGCTATGCATGATTAGTTCTGCACAATTAGCACGATCTTTTATCTTCTTGTGTGGAGTCCAGACCATGATTCTACTCAGATAATCGCCGGGGGCAGGCGGCCATGCGATTTATGGGCGGGCGGGCACCGGAAAAATAGTTCGCTGATTTCTTGCGGTCCGCCTGCAGATATTTGGAAGAATTTTAGCACAATTTTAGAAGAATGCTTGGAGAACAATCGCGGTTTCCTTATAGATTAGCTGCGGCGCAGTGGCCGCATTCTCGCGGACTTTCCGCGAGAATATGCAAAAACATTGAGGGCCGCATGGTCCTTTGTGAAGGACCGCACAGCCCGTAGGTACTTTCCGCTAGAAGAAGGTACCTCAAACTTGAGTAATTAAACCATCGATGACACCTCATAGAGACTCATCTTTACTCGGCGTATGCCCGAAACTGCGTTAAAGGCAGTGTCCGGGCAAAAACTCGATTTTTAGAAAATCCACTTACTGGGGGTTATCCGCAACGCTGAATCCGAAAATCCACATTAGAAGGCGCGAAAACGGCGAAAACATACGTTTTCCAAAGCCGCGCAATTTGAAATTTGACGGTCCCACCAAGGCAGAGACGCAGAGTCGCTGCGGGACCCTACATTTTAACTGTGGCGGCATGCGTACTCTGCCGAATAGCAGGAATTCGGACAGCTCAGAGGACCCCGCCCCAAGGCGTAAGTTTCTCCACTTTCTGGTCGTTTTTCTTGTTTTAGGTCGAGCGTTATGACTCGCACTTGCACGATGTTGTGTCTGAGGGGGGCCACTCTCGCATGGCACTCAAATTCCAAAACCCACCTCGTGCCTGGACACTGCCTTTAAATGAGTCCGAGCGCTTGCTGAAAGTTTAGCCAGCGCTCCTGAAAGAAATTATTTGCCGAGCGCTTACAGAAAATACTGTATTGTTGCCCGCTGGCAGAACATTAGACAGTAAAGGAAGTACCGCTCGCTGATTTGGCCACGCCCCAAAATTCTGCTGACCGCTTGCAGAAAAGCGCGAGTTTGCGGACCACCTGCTACCGGCGGTTATCTGAGTATTGTAGCGCTGTGCGAATCGAACCTAAACTTCGTTGATGTATGCAGGCACTCGTAGGGCAGATGTAATTGTTTAGTTTTCTTTGCAAATTTGCTTCAGAGGACACTAGCCGAGACTTCTGAACGGGATTCTGGCACCAGTGGCTGGGTGTGGTGCAAGAGGAATTGCCAGCCACTGGTGCTAATCCGCTATTTGCCCTCACAATTCGCAAAATGCAAACTCATAAAAAATAGTAGATATGAAATTAATATCTATCTACACAGTTTACTTAAATCCCGGTGGTCTGTGCATTTAGGTGATGTTCTTGCAGGAATAAGTTTGAAATACTTGAAGTTTTACCTTTGAAAACCTTTTTTGACATTTTCAACTAATTTTCACACCACATTTTTAAGCAAACACAATCTGTCCGATTTTCCTGTCTAGATGAAAGCATAAAAGAAGGAAATGCGCTAAATCCCTGTGTGCTTATGGACAAAAATGACGGTGAAATATGCGCGAGTTATTGACACCCACCAGCTATCGGTCCTCCTCTTGCTCGCCACCCTTTTTATTTGCCTGTCCCATTAGATTGCCGAACAAAATATGGAGTAATCTAAGCAAAAATTAGCTCATTCATCAAAGTTTTTCAGGTAAAACAGGAGCAATTGGTCAGAAAGTAGAAGTACTTTTCAACAAGAATGAACTCGTATGGCCGCTATTGCGGTTGTCTTTACCGAAGGACTCTGATTATTTACTGGCTGGTACAATAGAAGATTGCTGGCAGGTATCGTTAGGTTTTCTGTGCGTTATTCTCATGCGTTCGCTTATAAGTCGACAAATGCTCGAGAACTAATTGGTGCTATCGATAGGCTGTAATGAGACTTGAATGAATGCTGCAGGAGTAATTATAATGGAATCCATCACTTTTTATTGCTATCTTTTTGTATTAGGTTGTAAAGAAAGTTCCCGGACACTTTTGAAATTTCATTTTCAAGTATTTTTTCTGCGCCCGGTCGGACTTTGACACCAAGTTTTTTGTACTTCAGTGGAGGGAAGCTTAAAGTTTTCAATACGGCTTCTGATCTTTATCGATGCCAAGACGTGTTTGATCTGCACATCAAAAAGAAAAATCTTCCCGAACATAAAAATTTCACAATTTTTCTTTCTACGGCCATTTTTTATGCAGTTTAAAAAATTTCGTCCAGATCATGAGTGATCTGGTTGAGGAACCTGTTAACTTCCGACCCGCAGCTGCACTCGAGTTTTGCGATTTGTGCTCAGAATCAAGGCTGTCAAACTTGCCTTTGACTCTTTTCGCAGCTGGCGTCGCTTCTGCGGGATCGTCACGCTTGGATGAAGGGTTCAAAAGATGTGTAAGGCATTACCCCAACAATGTTCGCAGTAATCAAAGATTTGGTCCATCCTATGCAGAACGACAAGACTTCAAACTCACTTACTCGAAAAATTGTGCATTTTTAGGGGCAAAAAATGGTCGATTTTTCGAACTTTCTGGAAAATTTTTTTTGCAGGTCGCCCCAGCAGACTTCTGTATAACCTCAGCATCTGAGCTCTCCAGCTTTCATCGTGCCTGAGATAATCTTGCACAAATAGGCCACTTTTCGCGCCAACTTTTGTCCTTTCTGCGCATGCTGGTGGACCGCAGTGAGGTGCTGAAAAGTCAGCAAGACAAATATACGTTGTGGACAAAATTGTCTTTGCAGTAAAGTTTGTAGCTTTGAAAAAGGTCAATCTGCTTAAAGTTACAGCGAAAAAAAATTTCGTAAGTGCCCGGGAACTTTCTTTACAACCTAATATATTCATCACTGAGCTAAGGAGAGCGAAAAAAGGATGCTTTTCTCTAATTGATTTGGCTAATTTTTGCTTCATTAATCCTGTTTTTGTCATGGTATTTCACTATATGGCTAGTTATTTTTCCATTTTACCCGATCACATGTTTGTTCTCCTATTAGTAGGTTTTATGAGGCTATTTTAGCTGAACAACGATGACTGCAGTTTACGAATATCATTCCCTCGTGTTGCTGCTGAAATTCAAGAGCATCTACCAGTAACGCTACCTCGCGAATTCCATCTAGCTGTGATTGATAGACATGAAGAAATACCAGTTGTGAGTTGGTTTTGTTGTCCTTTTGGTAATTCTCTTTTCTTTTTGTCATTAGAAAAACTGCACATGATTGATACAATTTTGCAGTCGGTGTTTTTTCATGTATTGCCGAGTTTTTGCAAGTCTGCAAAACCTGTTTACCGTCTACCTAATGTTAACTTGTAAATTCTTGCAAAGTATGCGATGCATCTGGGTCCGATCGAATAGTTGTTCCGCATTCGCATTATTGCTTTTTTTTCAGTGAATGAGGTCTGCTGTAATCTTGTTTTTAGGCGAATATTTCTTGTGTGAAAGATCTGGATTTCCTCTCTTCGGAGGTAGAGTTTTCATCTGACCATAATAGGAGACGCGTAGAGTTAAGACAATTTTTAAAAGTACGAATATTCACAGCTTATTCTCATCTCTCACTTTTGTTCTTTGCCTCGACAGCCTTCATTTCCCACATTTTCATTGTGCATGCTGTATTCACAGTAGCATTTATAGATTCCGAAAATTTTGCCATCATACCAGCAGTTTTAGCTCAAGATTACATGGATTGAAATTCGGAATATAAAAAGTTTAAACTCGCTCCTATTATCGACAGCCGGCCAATGCGCACCTTTCGACCTCCGTGGTTGGGGATGGGGGGCGGGGGGGGGGGGGTAGGGTACAACCAGCCAGTCTGGATAAATTTTTGCTAAGCAAATAGAACACTAAGATTATGAAATTTTGAACGCCTGAGCTTTCATCTGTCACGTGTTATTCTGTAAAAGTGCATATCCATCCGTTTCATAATCTACCCGCCAATTTTCTGAGGACTTGCAGCGATACCCTATGAGAATTGCGTCCCATAACAGTTATTAGCGTACTACTATGATTGTGGTGGTGCTCTCAAATGATCTACCTAGGCTTTCGAACTACCCTTGCGATTGCATCGGAACGCTACGAGAAAAACTGTAATTGTACCTCAATATCCAAAAACCCAACGAAGAACAATGTTCATCATTTGCGCGAACTCTTTTTTATTTTACCGGTGGGTAATCTACTTCACAAAAATAGTCGCCGTATGTTCCGGTAGATGTTGTTCCGTCATCTCTCAGTCGAACTTTTCCAATGCGTGAAGAATCTGGTTTGCGCTAAGAACTGAGATTCTTAATGCAACCCTTCGTACGTATAATCAACAACCCCATTTCTGATACAGGAATGGGGAGTTCTTTGCGAATCATTTCTTCTGTGGTGAACTATGAATCAAGAGAGATCTTTGAAATGGCAAATAAACTCATAAAACTCATAAAATAGTTAAAAATGTTTTTTTTCGAACGCGTTGGACGTTTTCTACCTTACTATAGAAACTAGAAACTTATACCATTTAGCGTAGACGTTTCATTATATCAGTCAACATCTGGGGAATAAACACTGACAAAAAACCCGTACTGACCAATCATCGTATGTCATGTTACTTTTTTTTTTGAAGTAATTAGTCTTCTTTTGAGACGCATAATTTTTATTGCATTTTTCATGCTCTGTAACTTCGTGATCTTATTGTATATCGTGTTTCATGTTCTCCAGATATCGGTCCACACATTTCGGTATACGGGACCTTGACTTGTTGCAGCTCTGAGAGGGCACTCAAATTCTTTCTTTCTATCTTTCATTTCTTCGCTATTGTGTCTTCAATTGTTTTCCCGTTGTGGTCATCTTCCTATTACAGTTCGTGGGTAAAAAGCTAGATGGCAAAAACTAAGTTTGTATCTGTGCGTAATTGTACCACAGTTACGGAAATTAAAAATTGATCCAAAGTATATTGATAACATTGCGTTGAAAAAAGTGCTGACTTACTATCACGAAAAGCTGCGTTGAGCCATCCGCTAACATTCGCCACATGTTTCAGCACTGATTCTGGTGGTCATTCTCTTACTGGGTTCTTAGCTCGTAAATTAGACTGACTTGAATAAATATAAAAAAGACATTCCATCAGCTTGCTGTTTATTGGTGGAATTCAGTCAATGGCTGCATGAGCAAGCATTAGTTTACCAACAGTGTTCATTATGAATCCTCCGGGCGCGTCGATTTCTTGGAAAAAAGTATAACGAAAGTTACCCGCCAGTATTTTGATTGACGGCCGAAACTGAATATCCCCCTGCATAGTTGATGAGTTCGTGTTCTTGAGTTGCGGGTTCATATTTCACGCTCGCATTTGCAAACGATGGTTTAATATCAGGGCTGCCCTCTCACCCGAGTTTGCCGAGTTTCCTAGTCATTGAGAGCTCAAGGAACGGAACACTCGCACTTTGCTCGCTATGATCTCGTGGTTACTTTGTAAGGTCATATGTGAAGGCATTACTAAAACATTACGTGAATAGCAAGAGAACGCTATCACAGCACGTAGTTACATGGAAGTCAGAAATTTGGCGCGCTTTTGATTCATTCGCTTCGTCCCTTGCCGATTGTTCGGAAGCGCTGTAAGTTTGAGACTGATGTGCTGAATGTAAAATCAAATTACAGTACGAAAATTCATGTTGTACAATGTAGAATTCCAAAGTTGGGGTCATTTTCGCTGCGAAGAGTAGTATAATTTGAGCGATTATCTTTTTGGATGTGCCTATCGCCTGAGCTAAATATTGAGAACCCCATAAAAGGTTTGCTCAACGGTAACTTGATTTGAGTAACTAACAATAATACTTTCCCGTAGGGTGATGGTACGCCTACTTCTGTCCTTTTTTTGTATTTTTCCTATAGGGTGTGGTACGCCTACTTCTGTCCTTTTTTTGTATTTTTTCTACACTTCTTACCGTTTTACTACTTTCCCTATCCCTACATATAGCTTGTTATCTCGAAAATTCTATACAGCCATCAGCTGTGCGTCTCTCATATGCCTCGGCAACCTGTCCCTCTGGCATCTGCTTTCCGATGTGATGTTTGTTGCTGTAGGAGGCTCACCGTCACATCGATTCTGAGGGGCCCCGCGCAGCTCCGCCCAGTCGACCTCACCCTTTGGGCCGACGGACGATAGTGCGATCACAACTGCCTGTCGTTCTCTGGTATATTCATCTCCTTTTTTGCGGTCCTGTCTCCCTTGTGATCCTCTTGTAATAGATTGTATCGTGGTTTGGTAAAGTCTTGATTGAATGGTGAGACTGTGCTCTTTTTCGCCTTTTCAATTCAAACAAGTTTTGTAAATCAAGAAACTGTTATGGAAATGGATTAATCATCTCCTTGTTCAATAGGCTGTATGATTTATAACTTCCAAGTATGAGCGATGCCTTCCATTCGCTGTAAAATGGGCGCATAATGAAGATAAATGGCTTTTCTTGCATAAAGAAACTATGAAAACTTTTTCTCAGTTCAGACAAAATTGGTCGCTTCTTTAAAAGGACTTTCAAACCGTGAGAGCTTTTGTTTAACCAAAGTTCTATTTATAACCTCTGTAAAAGCAGTTTGGTCGTTCTCTGCATGCAGAGCAGTGACTATGTGAGCGCGAACGTGCCGCTCGATGTTTACAGGCGAGGGACCCCATCGTATTGGACTCGGAAGGGAAGCACGAGGGTAGTTATGTGTATTTGTGAGTGATCGGAGAACACTCAGCTTCCCCCCCCCCCCCCCCTGCATTGTCCACTATGCATCCGCTTTGCGCCGTTGTAATGTGGGAGACTTCAGGGAGTGACATTCATTTGGGAGTGTAACTCTTCGTATATTTGACAAGCCTTGGCTCGGCTATGCCTAGTGACTGCAATCAGGATAGTTGTGGGGAAGTATAGACTTGTCGCTTAGCTCCAATCATCTTCAATTTTGGTTTTTTATCCTGTGAAAGCGCAGGGTTAGATTTCATTTATTTACAAAGGACAAAAAATGTGCTTACTGTTTGCTCCATACAGTAAATCTATGTTTGACTGTTCTTACAGTAATGAAGAGGGACCGGTAATTTTTGCTTCATACAGTAAATCTATGCCGGCTCTACAAGAAGGTACCTAAATGTTCTCGAAAGATTTCACGACAAAAGACTTATTAACGGTCACTGTGGGCACATTATTTCGGGCTCTCTGCATTTGTACGATTGTTTATCGGAGCCGCAGCGCCGCCGCAGTTCCTAGCAGGCAGCGAATCAATTCATCCAGCAATGTTATGGGTTTTGACTGAGTTTTACTGCACCTTCAAATCTTATCTTTCTAGCTCAGGCCAACGACTAAGCGCGTGATACCTCTTGTGCTAGATTTTCCCATCTCACGTAGCGTCTTCCCTATCTCCGATAACGGGACGATCACAATCGCGCTGTTCTTTAGTTGTTATGAAGTTCTAAAAAGAGCGGTGGTGAACTGAATGGGGACGTACAGCTTAGACGTGAGTGTAAAGGCAAATTTACGCTGAGTACTCTTTTATTTAACTTGTGAAGTGAATTTACAAAGGCGACGGAAATAGCCACTCATTGTGTAATGATTATGAAGAGTCATTATTATCTCGCTGTTGCCTATTTGAACCATTACTTCAATCGCCTGAACTTTGTGCTCAATGTATTGACGGAAATGAAGTGCATGAAAACTTATATTTAATTTATGTGAAACGTGATAAAATGTACATAGACTCGGACACGAAAAGTGAAATGTATATATATGCTCACTCTATTAATTATCCCTGTTTCATTTGTTACAAACTACAAACTTCAGTCATGTTTTGATTCTTAATTTTCTGACACTATCGGCTATCAGTGATCGGTGTAATCCCTCCAAATTCGTCTATCTATCGTGGTTATGACCTGGGAAAACTGTTCTCCATATAGCTCATTCGAATGCTGAAGCCAGCTATTGTTTAGTGGCTTGTTGTCAGTGGTTCATTTTATGCTGCTTGTTAAGGTGGAAACATTAAAAACGACGACAGGTCTTTCTTGAGCTCAAGCTCAGATTTTGAAGAAGTATCTCACAGCTACTTTCTCTTATATCGAAACGCAGAGCATTGCTAAACCTTTTCGTACTAATTTTCTTTTGTAAAAGAACGACCCAGTCTGGATTTCTATATATAGATAAAGGAAGACTTTTTCACATCTAGGATTGTTTAGATTCTCATTAATCCTTGCGAGAATCTCATAAGCTTCAGCTCTTTCGAGTTTTTTGTTTTTCGAGAGGGTGTAAGCATCATGTGATCATATAAGCTTCAATATTGACCCTTACTGTGTAAGTAATTTCCTTTCAAAAGAGAAAATTTTTTCCCTATCTTGCGCTCAGAGAGTAAATTTGCGTGAGCAAAACACACAGAATCGATCGCTTTTTACGCACCTTGTACACATTTTGAGTGAGGTTACTGTAGAGCGGCGATATTGGCCAAAATTTGCATCAGCAGTTCTCCAATTCCTTCCTACGAACCAAAGTTCAAAGTTTGCAAAGATGACATTATGATCTCTCATGGACGAAAGATGACTAGATTTAAATTTCTCACTTCTTGCTGTAGGTTGGTGTTGACTACATGGTTTCCTTTGTCTTCAGCGATTCCAATTCGTTTGCTACCCATCGTTTTTTGTTCTGCAATATTTGAGAACCTTTGATCGTCGTGTTATCAGCGCCGAGTCACATGGCGATTCGGCTCGCTCTCGTAAGTCGACCTTGCTCTCCTTGCATCGGTCATCCCTCCCCGTACCGTCAGTGATGATTGATCAACCTAAAGTTGCAAAATTCTGTTTCGCTGCTGCTGTCGCATGTGAACAAAATTTTTTATGTTCACGCTGAGATTGGAAAGGAATCGTAGCTCAGATATTTGCAAGCCAATTTCCTTTCATAAAGATTTTTTGTTTTTGGGTGGAGGAATTTTTGCAGTTAACTTTTACCTCGTTGGTATATACTAAAGTATGCGTTTCTCACACCGAAGTCCGTAGAAACTCGCACCAAGATTTCCACCATTTCTGTATGGAGGTACACTCTTAAATTAAGGAAGAAGTTGTTTTACTTGAAGACAAAAGTCTTGTTCCACTCACTTCTCTTGTGATATCTCATAAATACTCTAGCTTTCCATCTAGGTTTTCAATACATTGTGAAATTGGCAGACGGTCTTTTTTCCAGTGACTTTTTGGAAGATTTGCTTGACACGCGTGCGATGTTATCGGTAGTAGCGGCGTCTTTCAGCCACTAATGCTAGGCGTCTTTTTGCATCATCTTTATGAAACTAATACTCTTGGGTTTTTTCTGTGGATCATTTAAGTTTCAGTGTTGAAATCATGCGTCTATGAGTTATGTCATTCTGCTTTCGAAGTCGTTGCCTAGTGTAGATTTTACCTTCTATCTTGAATGCACATTCGTTGTTAATCGTTGTGGCGTGAAGATGCTCACGTTAGCTATGGTTCAGTATATACTGAGACTAAAGACTGCGGCGACCAGCGTGAGAATTCCCATTATATTGGACTTTAGACTCAGTGTTCTCGCAGTTGCTGCACAATCCAATTTTTTGAAGCCATTAATGAGAAGCAGCTGTAGCTAGGGTATCAACTTTCTTGCTTTCGCTCATAAACTTCTAATTCATTATTTTGAGTTGAGTTTGCCGCGGTTTATTGATCGCTAGTTGCTGTTTTCAGAATTGAGAGCCAGCTTCCTTTTTCAAGTGTGCAATCAATTGACTTGGTAGTCTTGCTGTTGAGCTGGATTGTTTCATCTCAGATTCACAGACCTCGAATGTTGTTTTTTGGAATAGTTAGAAAGTTAGACGAATTTTTCCCATGCGGAAGTTCTTTTTGGCTAGAGGGCGTCTGGCAAATCCTAGTTTCTAACATTTCAGATTTTGTTTAACTTACAAGGGAAGCTTGTCTAGTCGAAGTGGTCTTTCTAGGCGGGATTATACCTTGTTGAAGGGCATAAAACGCTAATTCCAAATCTGCCTTCCTTATTTGCGAAGGTTTGTGGAAGAGGAGTTATGAACGTTTATTGGAGTGAAAAACTGAATGTGCATTTAGAATGAGTTGCTAAAATTTTGCTAGCCCTTGAATAATGCAACCGAGTGTGATATATCTTTCATCTTACACTATATACTGAATAAAGTGCTTTGATGATTATCACTGTCACATTGAAGACCTAGGAAAAGTATTTTGACTATTTTTGTCCTACTTGCACATACAGTTTTTATTGCTCCAATAAGCGCTCATAACTCCTCGACCATAAACGTTCCGCAGATAGGGAAGGCAGAATTGAAGTTAGCGTTTTATGTCTTTTAGTATGGTACAATTATCACCTGAAAAGGCCACTTCGACCAAGCATGCTTCCCTTGCCTTGTGCGAGTGTGATAATTTCAAAAGGTAAAGCCAAAGCGTGACTAATTTTGCGTTCTCTAAAGAATTTATGGAATATATATGAGTTTCTGCTATACTTGTTTCAATCAACTCTCTTTACAAACCGTTCCTTTGAACGCCTGTTCCATTGAGACTATCTTGATTTGATTTCAGATCATGCAATCGTGTCAAATGCGTGTGGACGAGCTTCGTCTGCGTCTGGAACAATCTCTAGCGTCTTTCCAACACTCCTCTCAACAAAGGGACAAGGCGCGCTCGCTCCGCATCGTGCGCCAGAACGACATCGAGGCGATAATCGAAGTCAACAACGTACGTGAATTCGATCCACGCGATCTCACTTTTAGCAGATGTCTCGATTTTTAGCCTGGGGAACGTTCTCGCTTTGATCGTCTTCTGGCAACATCGCCTTTGAATGTGATATGCTGTAATGGCGGTGCCTCTGCTCAGGCGGTTGCATCCAGCCCGGCAGATTCAACTGATTCTGGTGTGGCTGTCTCACCGTTATCATCGCCCTTTAGCAGTGCCAAGTACTCTCCGTTCCAACAGCATTTGGGTGGGTCTTGGCGTATTTTCTTCTATAAATTGAGAATTCGAAATTTCACACAAAGTTAGGGCTGCACATGAGCCGCGCGCGTGGAAATTCTTCAGTGTCTGTTTCCTCTGTATTCATCTAACCACCATACAAATTAATAACTACAATACAAATTTTTCAAATGATGCGGGTGGTTTAGTCTTACGTTTTTCTGATGGACGCGATTTGTTCCTTTGTTTCTTTTGAGCAGAGATAACAATCTTGCATTCATATGTGTTTACTATATCAACAAGCGATTTTATTATGCATCGTGTTAATAGCATGCTTGAAAATTCGTTATGAATCAAATCTTTTTCACCATAGAATTTCTTTTTGTAGTTGCCAACATTTCTTTTCTGCAAAAAGTGATTTAGGCGCGAACCGACAACGTTCTGCGAGCGATTGTGGTGATTGGGATGGCGTCGTACTGAAGAGCATCCTCAAAAAACCTCATCGCAATGATCGCTTCTTGAGGCAAGTTTTTTGGATCATTTGCCTCTACTCTTATCTCTTTGAAAATGTGCTTTTATTGCATTTTTTGCAGGTCCCAATCGGAGTCTCAGCATAGCGGCTGCGGAGACATCACGTCGCAGCTCTCGCTACTAATGGAATCGACTACGGAAGTTGATGAAAATGAAGAGCGGGCCGATTTAGGTAAGTTCATTTCCTGCAAAGTGAGCCGACTCCTTCAACTTTCACTTTCAGACGGCGAAGTGGTTACTGAGCATCGAAAGAAACGCGTCTCATTTAGCGAAAAAGTGCAGGAGCGACGTTTTCGCGTTGGGCAATGTATACTAACCGCGGCTAGGAAAAATGAAAAGAAACGCGCTTATCGCAGACGGAAAGAAGAAAGGGAACGAGCTCAGAGCGAGGAGAGTAACGATGATAGTCGCGGTGATGATGGCAGCTTTGACAACGACGGTGAGGATTTTTCCAAGGGCTAGAGGCGTATCAGCGCGTTTATCTGACAATGAGGAGCAGCCCACTCGCAATTCGATATTACAATTCTGCCCGGAAATTTGCTATTCCAGCCAAATAATACAAAAGCCAAGTCTATAATGCGCAGCGCATTATAGACTTGGCTTTTGTATTATTTGGCTGGTGCTTGTCAGCAAGCGTCTAGCATATATTTAGTTTCGCTTGTCTTAAATTCAACTTCCACCCAAACTCCCGACTTCCATATTTTAGTCGTTTCGGGGCATTCTCATGTCCCTGATCCCGAGTGTGAATTCGAGAATGCGTGAGAACCCCAACAATTCCGTCACGGTGACTTGATGGGCGAGCACGGATGGGCGGGCATTACTGGAGGGGGCGGTGCCGCCTAGGGTTGCTCTGCCTCTTCGTTATTTCGAGCAATTTCTAGCTTTCGAAGCGACATCTTGCACCGAACCTAGGCATTAGCTTGATAGGGGTAGGGGGTCCTACTATCGCATGCTGTCAAAAGGTTGAGACCCCTGACTTAGGGTGGGATGCCTTTAACTCCTTAAAATGATCCACTTTTGTATATTTCCAAGACTATGCTTCAAGCATTTTGAGCACTCCATACTCAAGTTCTGAGAAGTTTCCGAAGTCTTGTTAGGTCTAAAATCGCTCAACTCCATTAATGTTCGCGCGAATTGTGTTTCAGTCGCCATTGTTAGCCGATATCTCGGTTGAATCCTATAAGAGAGTGGGTTCGTTCATTTTTGCTGCAAGAAAAAAAAATATATATATATATTTCTAAAAATCCCTCCTGCAAAGACTATTTGTTTCCTGGGTTCAGATTATCCTTTTTTCTTCTTCAGAAAAGCCCGGTTTACGGTCTGATCGTCAAGATAGTGGATTCGTTGACGGCGATGATGATTGTAATGGCGTTGAAGAAGTTACACCAGTACAACCTGAACAAGATGTTTGTAAAAAGGATCGTTGGGAAGATACGGCTAGTAAACAGAGAGAGGTAAGCTGATAGTTGAATTTTTCAAGTATGGCGACTTCACTCAGTTTTTTTAGGTTGCCACTCATTAGCTAGCTTCCAAAAGAGAGTTAGACGTTCCAGACGCGGATTTTGCAGTTGACCATCTTTTCTGTGTGAAAATTGCTGTACAAATTGAGCTTCTATTTATATCTATTCTTGGGTTCACCATTCCTTATTCAATAATGTTCCTTCCTTTTACGTTGTAGTCAAGTTGAGAATGTACAAATGTAGTCATTTTTTCCCGGACGTAAAAGCCTTCAAGTAACGAGAGATATTTATTCCGGGTGTTTGCAGTTTCTCTTTGAGTTAACTTCGTAGAGTTTTAGTGCCGTAGTAATTTCTGTAGCGAGTTGTCATAATTTTACCTCCTTAAGAGGAAAATGCGTGCAGTTTCGTAGTCTATGTCCTTCCAGTAGCTGAAGGCCGCATATCTCTAAAGTTCAAATGTACATATGTATCCCTGCCGTGTGATTAGAACCTCTTCTCTCAATAACGAATTGGAACTGATAATCAAGTTTATTTTTCGTAAGTCTAAGTTATTTTATTTCATTGTGTTGTTGATTTATCGTTATCGCTATTTCTAGTTAGCTTTGTTTTCAAAGAAATTCACGAAAATCTACAAAAAATACGGGGGAGATGGGCGTGTATGGTTGTATGTATGTGTATATTGAGTGGTGTGGTTTTCGGTGCTGTATACAGATACAGTAACGATAGAATGAAGGCAGAAGATGGTGTGTTGTAGTTTTTAATTCAACTCGTCTCTACATCCTGTCGTAAAACGTTCAGAGTCGTGTGCCAAGGCTGTGCCAGCATCGTCCCAATGCTGTGCCGGATCCAGCATGCACGCGATTTGTATTGATCAGTCGACGTTGCGGCACGGTGCTGGGACGATGGATTGTAACACATTATCTTTCTCCTTCTTTCTATGCAACTACTGTGTATGCTGCTTGTGCTAATTTATTTACTATACAATTTGTTCTTATGTAATTATCGTCTTTGTAGAGGCGACCTTAGGAGGTCAGAGCTTTTTCTGCGTAAGACACTTGCACATTGCAGTTGTTTAGCCTGTTTCTCGCTTCAGTTACTGTATCATTGCATCTTCCCATTTCCTTATTCTTCCACTAGTTGGTGTTAAATACTGAATCTGTAAATGAACACGCGCATATCCTTTTTGTGGTGTGATCCTTACTGATCCTGCAGCTCGTTTTATATTTCCCCCTCAATCGGATAACTCGTACCAATGTTTCGTGTAGGCTTCTCTTGTGGTTTGTAGAACTGCTCATGGTCTAGCTTCGCTTCCTGACAAACTTATTGTATGTGGTAGAATAAAAGTTTTATAAGTTTTATGATTGAATAGGCAAACTGAAAAGGAAGCATACATGATGCAATGATTCCCAGTTGTGTATTTCGTCATGCGGTGACTAATTCATGTCGTAAAAGGTTATGACGGGAGATCGCGGTGTTTATAGAAGCGTAGAACAGTCCAACAATGAAATTCCAGTGAATGATGAGAATTCATGTTGAGCAATGAATTCTACAGACGTCGAATGCCGACTTAGACCAATTTTTTAACGTTATCATTTATTTATTTATTTATTTATTTATTGCACCAAAAGTGCGCCATCGACTAGTCAAAAAGTCTAGGCAATAGTCATCAGGAAGAAAAAGAACTCAGATAAAATCATCATTAAAAAAATGTTCTCAATTTTGATACTACCAAACTAAATGAATAGGAATTATAGCATTCAAATTTGGCCACTATATTGCCTGTTCAAAACATTAACATGGATAGTGAATAGAACGTGAGGTTGGACTAACGGTATCAAAGGTAGTTACTTTACATTCTCTATTTAAGTGACCAGATTTGATGTAAAAGGGTGGGACCAAGGCGAATGGGCTAAACCATGCGTACCTCGGTTAATTCGTTGAGCTCACCCTAGCTCCTCTGAAATGTTGCTTTCGGTATACTGCATTAAATCCTATTGCTCTGAGCAAAGTTGATGTAGGAGGGTGAGAGCAAGGCGAATGGGCTAAACCATGCGTGCCTAGGCTAATTCACTGAGCTCACCCTAAGTACTCCTTAAGCAGTCGTAAGCAGAATGATTTGAAATTATCTGAGTGATCAACAGTAGTCAAATTTCTGCCATAATTAGCGATAAGAGTAAAAAAAACGTTTGGTAGAATCAACCTGAGATGTAAGAGATCAGAAGTAAGTAAATTCGTATAGTGTGTCTTGTGCGGTCCTTCATAATAAAGCGGCATCAGAGTAGCTAAAACAACAGAACTCCAAACGCAATATAGTGAAGACTGATGAGAGAGTTGACCAAATAAGATGAAGTTTAAGCTGAAATAATACGTTTTTAAAAACGTAAATGTAATTTATCACCTTCGGTCAATTTCATCAACTTAGCCTTAAAGCATCGTGCATCGCGTGAAGCAATTAAATCCTTGGGCAAGAGCTGAAACCAACGTGTGATCCTACAAAACGGATTGTTATGCATTTTATCCTTATTGCATCTCATAATCTTGACATGATGAAGGTTGAAGCCTCCCAATCTCTGACTAGTTGGCATAAAAATCCAGTATTTACTTGCTTTTAGCTTGATTTCTCCTCTAAGCACTTGAAAACAAAAAATAAGGTCAGAGATATTACGACGAAAGGAGAGACTTTGTAGATTTAGCTTTTTTAGTCGTACTTCATAAGCAGGAGGGGCATTACTAGGAGTGACTCTTCTGTACAAAAGACGTGTAAAAGTTTTTTGTACTTTTTCAAGTTTCTCGATGTCCTTCTTTCGATTGGGGTTCCACACCTGGGAACAATATTCTAGGTGGGGACGAACTAGAGATTTGTAGAGACGCGTCAAAAGAACAGGTGAATTAGTTTTTACACTCCGAAAAAGAACAAACAAGAAAGTATAAGCCCTCCTAATAACAGCATCAATCTGCTCAGAGAATTTGAGCTTCGAATCAATAATGACTCCCAAATCCCTAGCTGAGCAACACATCCTCAAAGCTGTATCATCTACCATATAAGTGCCTGCATACTGGTCACCCATATGTAAGACAAAACTTTTATTCAGATTAACTGCTAGACGCCAGTGATTGGCCCAAGTGACCAGTTTAGTGAGCGATTCTTGCAATGCTGATTGTGCCTCCAATCGATTATCATAACTGTAAGCACCATATATCTTTATGTCATCTGCATATAATTGTATCCGTATGTTTGGGGACGTTCGGAGTATTGTTGGTACATCAAGCGTATATATGAGAAAAAGCAGAGGGGAGAGAACTGCTCCTTGGGGAACGCCGCTTACACAAGGATATGCATCCGAAAATTTATTGCGTACTTTGACAGTCATAAAACGGTTTTGTAGATAGGAGCTAAACCAGTTGAAAAGAGGACCATCAATACCGATTTCCTTCAGCTTTTCAAGAAGCTTAGAGTGACAGACCTTGTCAAACGCTTTGGATAAATCGATATACAGTACATCCACGGATTTCTTATGGTTTAGAGCTAAGATCCAGTCATAGGTACTATCAGCAAGATTTGTTGTGGTAGAAGCACCATTGATGAAGCCATGCTGCTCAGCTGGGATTAGATGTAATTTATTCAGCCTTGCCAGCAACCTACCTCGTATGATTCTTTCCATAACCTTAGCTGGTGCTGGTAAAAGACTGATGGGTCGAAAATCACTGATTAACTTGGCTCCTTGTATCTTTGGGATGGCAGTGACAAGGGCATGCTTCCATAAATTTGGCACCTCACCCAACATCATAGAAATATTGAAAATGTGGGCTAAGGGGGCAGATAAAGCGGATGCGCACCTTTTGTAGACAATTTGAGGAATGCCATCATAAGTTTCTGTGGCAGATGGTTTTAATTTTTTGAGAAACTTGAAAACTTCGGACGGTTCAAAGTACACTCTTATAGAATGATTGTCTGGTGTTACAGAGTTACTGCGTGCAGAAGATTCATAATCATCATCGTTATTGTAAACACTGGCAAAATAAGCACCTAGGACTCTCGCTTTATCCGCATCATCATAATAACTAGACCCAGAATGATCTTCAAGAGTAGGGAGACTGGCACTAGCTTTCATTCTGGAATTTATATATCTATACAAATTTCGAGCGCATGCTTTAGAAGCAAGGCGACGCTCTCGATTAGCTAAAAACTTTTGCATATGGAAGTCAATGTCATGGCACACTCTTTTATACATGGGACTATGTAGTGGATCATGCAATTTGTCGAAAAGCCGGCATTTTTGCATGTTGAGTGCGTCAATGTGAGGAGGGAGTTTTATAAGTGTGTCGCTGGGATATTTCATAGTAACAAACATGCTAAGGCCAGAATAAATTATCTTACAAAATCTAAGGTAAACTTCTGAGCACGACTCATATTGGTCAAATTCTGCAAGCTCTAGTCAACTCTAGAAAGAAAATCATTCAGTGCAGAGTAGTCAACACTATGAAAGTCAGGAAGGGGTATGGATGGCAAACCCATGGTCGCAGGGCCCTCACACTCAAACTGAACCATCCCATGATCAGAGGAGCCAAGCGGTGGGAGAATATCAAGATTAGAAATTCGTGCGTCAGAGGAGAGGACTAGATCAAGGATATGGTCACCATGCGTAGGATGCGAGACAAATTGTTTGAAATCATTATGTTGAAAATACTCAAAAAATGATAGGGATGCACTATTAGTGGCCTTCATAGTGACCCAGTCGATTTGCAGATTGAAGTCACCTAGAATAATCGTGTTATCATGATCAGAAGAATATGTATAAGAACTAATCACATTCATCAGTTGATCATCATTATCTTTGCTAGAGCTGGGTGGGCGGTATATCGCGATGAATCGTAGGCGTAAAGATTGTGGATGGATAATAGTGACAATCAACACATCTGCTAGCAAAGACATTTCAATATTTGTGCATCTAGATGCTATGTTACCTTTTACCAGGCAACAAACACCACCACCTTTTCGATTATTTCTGTCACTTCTGTATAGCACATAAGGCATACCACCCACAACCTCAGAATCAAGTATTTTTACATTAAGCCAAGTTTCAGTAATAAAAAGTAAGTCGGGTTTGTATTCATAGACAAAAGCGTGCAGATAGTTCAATTTAGTTCTTAGACTTCGTGCGTTAAAAAGGATTATTTGTAATGAATCAGTCTCACCATGTCCGTTCAGACGTTTCCCGAGCTTCTGCGAGGAAGTTTAGAGATGTGAACTAATTCATCGCGATATACTACCCACTCTTTGGTGGCCATGCCCTTGTTACGCTCGCGAGCTTGTTGCCGGAGTTCATAATTGCGGGCCCTTTCCTCTGCCGTCATACTCTTTCTAACATAAATGTTAGAATAGCCATTATTTTTGAGTAACCGCGAATTTGATAAAGCAAGCCGCCAATAGTATCGAGAGGGAAATACAACTTTAATCAGCCTGGGGCGAGACGGATTAGGCTTTCCCAATCGGTACAATTCGACAGGCCTGCATTCAACTTTCAACACATCCAATATTTCCCCAACGGTGCTTTCCAGCTGGAGGCACCGCTGGTGGAAAGGAACTTGCTCGTTTGCTTCAGGGATGCCGCTTATTACAATGCTACGACTGCGTTTCTCGGCTTCCAGATCACAATGAGCTGCCATAGGTATTTTCTCACACAATGCACAGAGTAATCTGTCGATCACGGGGTCACTGTTTCTATCTCTAATGCTGGTAATCAAATCTGCAACGGATAGATTTGAAAACTCAGCATCATACGTCTGACTACCTGCATCAACAGATTTCTTGGCTGATTCGGTCCCAGATGCAATCTTTTTGACTGTTTTTGGTGCCATGTTGATTTTTTTTTGACTTAGTGGTTGCACTGGTTTTGCACAAAAAAAATCGCCAGAAGTTTCAAAAGAAAACTCCAAAGATTACTCAGAAGAAGATGAAAATGATAGCCACTGGTAAAGACAAAGCAAAAATATGAAAATAAACGTCTCACCTGAAAAGGAGGGACGCAACTGAAGACAGAACAGCAACAAACAGTGAGCTGTGAGAGAAAATACAAGAGCGGCCGCTCAGCGTGGAAGCACAAACGTGAATGATTTTTGCATTTTATCAATTAATTATCAAAAAATTAATCATCATTTCGTAATTAAGTGCATCATTGGCTGAGGGTAGAGTGGTTCAAACCCGACAAATTTGCTAAAAACGTTATTTTGCTAGAAAAACCCCGAGAAGGAAGTTTTGGCACACTATAAATACGTTAGGACGTACATTCACAGTTTTTGCTTGCTGCAACTTCATTGGCCTTCCTGAACCCTTTTATGATTTAAAGAGTTTACGAGACCGTTTCTAAAAGCTTCTAGATTGCTAGTTTCGGATCTCGGGAACTTACTGGAACGCAAAAGTATGGTGCCTGAATGGCTCACTATGAATAAGATATCGCATTTGATGAACACTCATTTCAAATGGAGCAGGTGCGCGCACACAAAGTCTGAGAAACTAAGTTAACAGAAATCTGTCCGAGGCATCATTGCAGATATTGCGTTACAGAACCAAAATTATGATTCCAACCGGGGGGGGGGGGGACGAAAATTTTTTCGAATGAAGGTGCGTGGCTTGAGCGAAGCACTGCCAAAATTTCTTTGGGATGCTTCCCAAAATTTTTATCGGCCCACAACCCGAAACTTTGGAAAAGGGGCGTAGCGGTGAACACAAAAAATCTTTTTTTACAAGACTAATTTACATTTTGGAAATAAAATCATTTCAGTCATTTGCAAGTATAATCAAATCACTTGCACATTTTTGTAAGCCACAGGTAATTTTCAAAAATTGCAACCCATTCTTGAGGGGGGGGGGCATGGTTTAGTTGTATGCAATCCTTAAGAATGATGACATAAAAATGATGACTCTCTCTTTCTCTTCCTCTCAAGGCTATATTGACACTTCGTTTTCCTCTACACCAATGACATCGTTTTGTTCCAGTCTGGACGCTCCTCCCCCGAGTCGCTAGGTTTTTGAGAATAGCCTGAGTTATAAATTTGCACAGCTAACTTATTTTCACCTGCATTAGGTCGGTCGAAACTTCGTGCCGTTTTCAGACCCATGTTTAAACCACTTAGAAGATAGACAAAAGCTGTGGGCACCATCCGATGCGGAAGTTCTTCCTCTTTCCAACAGTTATGTTTTTGTCTAGATCCCTTTGATAACCGCAGTTAAGAAAATCTCCAACCTATGATTTTTACCCATCTTGAGTTCGTATATTTTTCAAAATTTACATTTTCACGTTTTGTTGTTCTGAGACGATTAGAATGTCCAAATATGAATTTGATAGCATCAGAAAAATATTTTCAAAAATATTGTAGCTACTTCTGTGCCATACAGGTTTGGTAAGTGGTCTTTATTCCAATCACACGGCCCAACGTTTCGACGCCTTCGTCTTCCTCAGAGGCCGGAAGACCACCGCTATGCGTGGAAGTCCGCACCGGAAGTGAGTGGTCGCGGCGGACGACCACTCACTTCCGGTTTCGACGCCTTCGTCCGCCGCGACCACTCACTTCCGGTGCGGACTTCCACGCATAGCGGTGGTCTTCCGGCCTCTGAGGAAGACGAAGGCGTCGAAACGTTGGGCCGTGTGATTGGAATAAAGACCACTTACCAAACCTGTATGGCACAGAAGTAGCTACAATATACGAACATGCCCAGGTTTTATGAAAACGGAACTTGGAAATTTTCAAAAATTTTGAGAAGCCGGCTAGAGAAGACAGAAAACTGTATTGTATTGCATTTTGCTGATTCTATCTAAATGTTATCAAAGCTAGTCCAGTAGTTGAAAATGTGAATTTTGAAAAAATAGCCAAACTCAAGATGGGTAAAAAACATGGATTGGAGATTTTGACGATTATTCGCGCGGTCATCAAAGGGATCTAGACAAAAACATAACTGTTGGAAAGAGGAAGAAACTCTGAATCGGATAATGCCACAGATTTTGTCTAACTTTATTCTAAGTGGTTCAAATATGGGTCTAAAAAACGGCACCAACTTTTGGACCGACCCAATAGATAATTGTAATGATTGTGACAATTTTACAAATCGTCTAGATCAAATCGTTTGTCTTTTGAGGCAGGGACCACCACGCACCTTTTCTTGATTTTGGGGTTGTGAGAATCCAAAAATTAAAAAGTGTCCCATACGCTTTTCGGAAAGCGTGGCTGACGCTGCACTTTTTCATTCGAAAAGTTTCTACCCCTCTCCCTCGAGAGAAAAATTCTTCTGATCACCACTGGTTGCTCTTATCATTTAGATGACGTCACGAGTTACATCTGTTGAAGCGCAAGCGTCTCTAAAAAAGTCACCTGGAAGAAATGCTGGAAGAATGTTACAGTTTGCAGTGGGTAATGTGTTTATCGTAACTGAAAGTGATTATTTTCTGTTCTTTTGTTTATAGCATTGAATATTGATACAAAATGAAATAAAGTAGTATTTGTCGATCCCCATATATTTGTGTTGCCTTGCTTCTCAGGTTCTTAGTCAATTTTTTTAGATCTGTTGAGAAGTTGGAGGAAATAGTGTGCGCTTGTTCCATCTAAGGTGTGCGTCATAGGCTGAAAAATTGAAACTGTCATCATGAGGGCTGAATATACACTTTATTCCTCCATCTAGGCATATTCGATGATTAGACCAAATCAAGAAGAGTTCCAGAATATAAGAGAACATAAGAGTTCAGATGATAAGCATTATTTGAGCACAGGGTTAAGCTGGGATGCAGTTACATTTAAGTGAAGGTCGCATTGAAGGGTTTCGAAAAGAAAGGTGGGGTAGGGGGGGGGGGTGTTCAATCGAGGTGATATTGATGACAGTGATGACTAGGGTCAAGCGGACGTGTGGTTAGACCTGCCCGATGAGGGCAGTGTTGAAGAATGGATCAAAGGGGATGGGAGGTCGTAGTTGATCAAATTCATTGAAAAAATCAGGCAATGGATAGGGCGAGGTGAAGAACGAACACGCTATCGGTAAATGTCGACCCTCACTAAACCGCACCTCGCCGGGTGTGGTTATTGTAAAGAGTGAAATCAGCCTAAAAGTTGACTCTGCTATTTCAGCAGTTTCCAAAATCTTCATCTCTTATCGCACACCTAGCATAAGCTTAGTAGATTTCATAACTAGCATGTCAAATTACCTCTTATCTACAAACTACTTCTATAATGCGTTGTAAATCCTAAGTTCAGAAAGCATTATCAAAAGTTGTTAAATAGCTCCTGTGTCCTGTGCACCAAATTTTAGCAAATTCTGAAGTTCTCAAAGTGCTATCGTCGATTCGCCACAGAATAGCAGGCAGAGCATTGCCGTTGTTAGCCAACGTATGCACGTGGCAGTTTCTGATAGCTAGAGAATGCGAAAATTATTGCTCTAAAATGTATCAACAAGTTCTTCAACATGTTCAAATGTCTGTAGGGCCCCAGCTTGCCTTACGCATGGGATTCGCCTACACCTAACTGACAAGGGAGGTCCGTTTGGTCGAAGTGGCCTTTTCACATGAAAGTGATACGACTATAAGGAGCTTCAAACGCTGAATCCAGATCCATCGTTGTTTGCGGAGCGCCTCTGCATTATGAGCGTTTTTTGAGTTAAGAAATTGAATGCATTATTAGCATAAAATTCGTAATACTCATCAGAGTTGCTTAAATGGTCTAATGTTGAATATCAGAGCACTCCACTTGAACAATACCCTCTGCCCAAAATACTCAAACTCAAAACTGCTTTACTTGAGCGCTGGAAAGACTGTAAAATCCGATTTTACCTATAATATGCATTTATTTTTTGCACCAAGAAAATATTCACAACTCGGCATGCAGAGGCGCTCGGCAGATAAAGAAATCAGATTTGAAATCAGCGTTTGATGCTCTTCAAAGTGATTTAAGATTTATTCAAAAAGGTCACTTCGACCAATCGGACCTCCCTTGTGAGATAATCATTTATATATCCATGTATTCGTTTCAAAACCGTGTTTTAAAGGGCAAAGTCAGTTTTTTTTTGAAAATGCAAAGAATTACAACCTCGACAGAGTCACCTACAGATGCCCAGTATTTCCCAAATATGGAGTCACGTCGTAATGCCGAAAGCGCGAAAATCGCCGGCCCATTTCCGTCATAGTGCTATAGTCTGAGACGAATGCCTTCCAAAGTGAAGGATTCTTAGGTTTTTAACTCGAATTGGAAGGTGCCCAAAAAGTGCCCACGTCGACCGCGGGAAGGGGGGGGGGAAACTTCAAATCTTATAAATAATTTAAGCCTATTAATGTTGATTATAGAATTCTCTTACAAATATATATATTCTTCATGCAAATATTTTCTACTTTTTGTGAATACTATATATTATATACTTATTGAATAAGCATATTATATTATTGAATATAATTATTATATACTTTATATTATGTCGGCTATAAAATAAGTCCGGTCGTTTTTAGAGGTTTGTAGAATTGCCACAAATCAGTTTTTGTGTGTATATATGGTATAAAAAGAGCAAATCAAGGAGAATATTAACTCTGTTTTCTCAAAAATAATTTTGCTGATAATGAAATGGTGAAGGAAAGAAAACTGGTCAGATTTTTTCCTCAAAATTTCGAAATCACTGTCCAAAAACCTAACTGAAGTCAGGTGTAAAGTGCAGATTCGCTACCCACACAGCAAATTTTTTGAATTTTCAACCATTTGCATGGCCATAGATGGCCAATTTCAAGTTATCTGGAATGCCCAAAATCTGACCTTCAAGTGCGAATGCCTGGAAATTTTCATAATTTTGCAGAAATTCCGAAACAGCAGGTCACAATCTCTATTGCGTTCGCCATCTAGCCAGAGGATATACCCTCGATATCATCCCATATGTCTTCCCTCAACATGACGTATTTTGCATTGCGCATTTTCGGCGTGATGTGGCAACAAGAAGAACGTGGAAAAGCCTGCGCCACGTTGTGTTGAGCGCCACGTCGCGCCAAATAAATGCCAACGTGGCGCGAGCCCGAGGCGAGGCGGCGCCTCATCAAGCCACGTAATCTACGTCATGTTGAGGGAAGACATATGGGATGATATCGAGGGCATGTATTCACCCACCATATTACACGTCTGTGTACTCACTACAGGTTGAGAACGAAATTTAGAAAGTCAAAAAGCGATTTTTTAGAAGTCTGAACATATAGGGTTATAACGGTCAAGTTTTGGTAATAAAATTTTTTTGACTATTTAATATTTAAGAGTAAAGGCTTGAGGCTATCTTTTCACAAAAAAAAATCTTTGGAATAACTGTTACGTGAATTGTTATGAAGCTTTGAATTTGCATGTCAAAACGAACTTATTTACTAGCCAACCTAATATTTTATTCTATAATATTTCACGTATTTAACTATTTTTATATTTTTCTCCATTTTGTGTACTTGGTTTTTTCTTTATATACTCATTCAGTGGAGAGGCGAATTCTCTACAACTATTCCTGCACTCGCATTGAGGAGCGCAGGAGTCGGATGAAAGGGCGAAAATGGACTAGAGCGGATCCTTGCTGTGGGCTTTTCAAATATGAAGAATGTTTGGAATGAGACAGTGTCTGTTTTGGTTATGGCGGCTTTAAATCAATAAAATGCCATTGTGTCGTGTGCTTTGAGAATATACGCTTGTGAAGTGTACACAATGGCAGTAGATGATGAGTGTAAGTATGAAAACGAAGAGGCATTGCAACTAGAAAACGAGTTTTAATGGGTAATCAGGTAAGTTCCATTTCCGATCAGTCCATAAGTTGATAACAGCTGATTCAGGCAAGTGCGACTGCTGAACCGTACCCCTATCCCTCTCTTCGAACCAAAAATCTCCATATCTCAAAGACGGCGTCTTATCGTAATTTAATTTTCTTTATTTCTTGTAACGAAAAGCTTACATGATATCACCTGTCGCTGAAGGATCGGCTGTAGCAGATTTTCTTGAGCATCTACTTTACAAGGAGATTAGAGGGTTTTCAAGTCGTCAGTATAACTCTCCTTCCTTACAGGAAATATTGCGGCAGCTCAAATATTATCAAGTAAACTTTCTTCTACAAGAAAGTGAAGAAGATAGGTCACGAGAGAACTCTCTCGCCTATTGAGCGTCAAATAAAACCGCCAAGACCGAATTTTGCAATAACTCCTGCGCTTATAAACGAAGACTAACAAAAAGTTGGAATCAGAATGTACTTTGCAAGAGCTACCGAATGATATTAGGTTGGTGCAAAAGTTCTTTCCCACCAAATTCAAAAATTCATAACTTCTTGAATTCTCAACGAATTTACAAGATCTAAATTTTGTGTAAAAGAGGAACTCATGCTCTTTGCATGGGTACTTGAAACATTCGCTATGGAAAACGGATAAAGGAGATTGAAGCTGAAAACCAAAATCATTCAAAATTTGAATTTTTCGAGTAGGGTCATAAAAAATCGGAAACTTGCAGCAAAAAGCGGAGCAGTCAGTATTGTAGGCTCCTTCACAAGCTCTTTCCAACAGAGCAAAGCTTGCGCCGATTGAGCGTGTACGGTCGGTGAGTCTGTGTGTGCGGTGTGTGGACTGTGATTGATTGGCTGCCACGCGGGACTTGCGCACAGCGAGTACACCTCAATCTTGGGTAATTAAACTTTTATTATAAAAATACAGCTAACAATTATACGGCTACGAAAAATATTACACAAGCAATACAAGGTCCATACATGTCACCCGGATACACTGTGAGCTGCTGTGAGGGCTCTGTGCAAGGGGCCGTGACTTCGCTGTGAGGGCCCTGTGAGGTAGTGAGCAACTGTGGGAAGGATACAATCGATAATGATGAAGAATCAAAGTAAGAAACAATAAGGAAAGAATTGAACGATGACATACAAAACACAAAACCAGTGCTTCCTGAACTGTGTCAAACACTCAAATATATGAGCGAATATAAGCATACCAGAAGCAAGCATGAGAAAATCATTGATAAGAACCTCAAAGAACATAAATCTGTGAAACATTCGAGCCTTGGTCAAAGTTCGCCATCGCGCATTCCTCGGGATTCAAAAAACGATACGAACGCTTCGTATACTCCGACCTAAGCAGACGAGTGGAGCATCACTGTTGATGACGAAGTAATCGTGGTAGCCATTGTGCTCTTCCGTGTCGCTGCTCGTAGCTCTGCTTCTTTTTGGTTGACTCTTTCCTTGGTTAGCGTTGCATCGAGTTGTTCTGACTTCTTGCTCCTTAGCTGTGAGGGCTCCTCTAATGTCAATCTCCAGTGGCGCAGTTTGAGTTGACAGCCGTCGCAATCCGGATATATCAGGATTTCCCACCACAACTTTCCTCGCTGGCTTCTGTGGTGATCCTTCCATTTTTGCTATGGGAGTTGTTTTCCAGTTGTGGGTTGATCTAGGTTGTACCGCGTCTCCGAGCAGTACGATATCGCCTTCGTTCGGCGAGTTCTTCAACCCTCCTCCTGTCCCGTATCGGGTTTTCTGCTGCTGTGAGCGTGAGCGCCATCGCTGGTTGCACCCTACTTCCATGTCTCTGAGCGTCGTTCCGAATCCACTGAAAGCCATGGCGAGCAGTCCGAGCGTGTAGTATGGCGTTTTCCTGATGCAGCGCTTAATCCTCTCGTAGAACGCACCCTGCGACAGTGCGCGAAGAGTAGTGTGACTCCATCCTCCTTTTCGCCGTGCTACTTCGCTTCCGAACTGTGTACTGTTTACCATGTTTTCTGTGGCGTTTCCGGAGATTTGCTCACTCGACGAAACCTTTGGTGCTTTTTCCGTGGTGATGATCCGCTTTACTCCTTTTCTTGCATGGGATCTCCGAACCTCTGTGCTGTTCATCAGTCGTTTCTGGGTTTGCCTCTGTCCGCTGCTGTGTTCCCCGTCAGAGTTACTGTGTCCCACGTTGCTGTGCTTTGCTCGTTTCGCATTGCGCGTAGAATAATACGAATGGAGTTCGTGTACTTACAGGGGAAGGATACTTGGATGCCGTAGCCATATATATTGATTTGTATACCAAAAAATGCGCTTTTGAATGCTGGTTCGTAGACTGTCTTTCATATCTGCGAAACGATAACCTGCATGGAGTTATGATTTTTTTTTCATTAAAAAAATTGCGTTCCTGCGGAGGGTCAAAATCATCAATAAAAATTTTTTCTCTCCTTTCCAAATGCTGAGTATGATCCAGATAGTCTAAATAAATATTACTACGTCTAAAATTTTCTTCAGTAGCATCAAACGGTAGGCTAGATCAAATCTGGTGATTTTTACTACCTAAAAGTAGGCTAAATTTTCAAGGAAAAAAGTTCATAACTTTCTTCAAAAGATCGTTTCGCAGATTTCGAGCACAGATTCAGAATCTGCATTCGAAGGCGCATTTTTTGGTATACAAATCATTAGGAATGGCCGCGGCATCCAACTATCCTTCCCTTGTTAGATCCTTTCGCGACAGCCCAAGTGATATCAAGTAAACGTCATAGTGAAAGAAAGTAGATTACGGGAGGACACCCGCCGAGATATGGAGCTCAAAACCGATTTTTCACTCTCGTGTTCAAACGAAAATTAACAAGAAGCTGGAATCAGATACTCCTCAAGAGCTATCAAATGATCTATTTGTGGGGGTCTGATGTTTTATTTAGCCCCGCGACGATGGGTGGAACGCTGCAGTTATGCGATCTCAGCTCCACCTATTTTGATGCATAAGGAGGGGGCGGGGGTGGGGAGGAGGTTGGGAGTGAGATCATCTCACCCCACATGTTATATTAGGTTGTAACAAAATTAATGCAGGTTTTGAATTCCAACCGCAATAAGTCATAAACTTCTTATTTCTAACTAGGTTGCAAAGTACCATTCGATAGAGCAAAGCAAGCTCTATAAAAAGACCATCTTGCTTTAGCAACAACTCTGATCCACCACGAGTTTCGAGCCAAAAACTAAAAAGATTCAACTGCCCGAAAAATTTAGAAAAATCGTAACTTAGTTCATAAAAAACCTACAAAAATTATAACTTGCTCACGTAAACACTATTCACATAAGACATCTATATACGCCTTTGCCGTATTTTTTTCTCTGTTAGAAATCAAGAAAACGGAAATTTTTGTGCGTTTGTCAAAGTGATGTTGTGCCCTTCCCACATACGTAGTTGTATACTACAAACCTGTAGAAGTACAAACGTGAATTTCCAGCTCTCTACAAGCTTTAGTTCTCGAGAAATTTGAATTTTAGCTTGGACCACATGATTAGCGAAAACTGTATTCGATATTTTTCGAGAACTAAAGCTTGTAGAGAGCTGAAAACACTGGTCTCACTCTCTAAGCACGAGGAGAGACCTTCACGATTGGTTTCTTTAGAAAAGTTTTCTACGCCATGGAGTGGCCGCGACAATTATTCATGTCAAAACCTCAGTTTCTCTACTCTCACAATCGTTCTAAAGAAGCGCTACTATCTATTTTGTAGGTTAACTCAATATCTTGCTTCAGCTATATTATCATGGAAATACTCCTCTTGCCGAATAAGTTCAAGCCAAAATAGTGCAAAGGTTGAATTTAGTAATTTAAAGCTTCATCTTCGGATGGTTCTAGATTTTGAACAAATGAAGTTGGTCGTAGAAGTAGTATATATAAGAGAGAGAGCATGAAGAGCGGCTTCTTTTAGTATGCGAAATTGGTTGAAAGATGCACATTCCTAGAAGAATGATCTTTTTGAAATTGCATTTGCAGAAACCTGCATTGATTTTCGGACAACCTAATAGGTTGGTGCAAAAGTTCTTTCCCACCAAGTTCAAAAATTCATAACTTCTTGAATTCTCAACGAATTTAGAAGATCTAAATTTTGTATAAGAGAGGAACATGCTCTTTGCATTGGTACTTGAAACGTTCGCTATCGAAAACAGATAAAGGAGATTGATGCTGAAAACCAAAATCACTCAAAATTTGAATTACTCGTGTAGGGTCACAAAAATCGGAAACGTGCAACAAAAATCGGAGCAGTTAGTATTGTAGGCTCTTTCACAAGCTCTTTCCAACAGTGCAAAGTTTGCGCCAATTGAGCGTCTTTGTGGAAAGTTATGAATTCCCTGAAAAATGCCAAAATAAATTAATCTCGCCCTTTTGTATTGCTTGCTCGAAAATCGTAACTTTTCATAGAGACGCTTGTTACGAACTTGCGTTCGTATCGTTTTTTTGAATTCCGAGGAATGCGGGATGGCGAACTTTGACCAAGGCTCGAATGTTTCACAGATTTAGTTCTTCTTTTCAGTTCTTTGAGGTTCTTATCAATGATTTTCTCATGCTTGCTTTTGGTATGCTTATATTCGCTCATATATTTGAGTGTTTGACACAGTTCAGGAAGCACTGATTTTGTGTTTTGTATGTCATCGTTCAATTCTTTCCTTATTGTTTCTTACTTTGATTCTTCATCATTATCGATTGTATCCTTCCCACAGTTGCGCACTACCTCACAGGGCCCTCACAGCGAAGTCACGGCCCCTTGCACAGAGCCCTCACAGCAGCTCACAGTGTATCCGGGTGACATGTATGGACCTTGTATTGCTTGTGTAATATTTTTCGTAGCCGTATAGTTGTTAGCTGTATTTTTATAATAAAAGTTTAATTACCCAAGTTTGAGGTGCCCTCGCTGTGCGTAAGTCCCGCGTGGCAGCATCGATCACAGTCCACACCGCACACACACACATACTGACTCACCGACCGTACACCAAGAAGACTTACAGTAACCATTGCGCTCGGATTTCATGAAATGAAAAATTGAAGCTGAAGAAAGTCTACTACAACAGATCCTTCTGCGACAGCCCAGGCAATATCATGTAAGCTCTCCCCTACAGGTAATAGAGAAATTAGATTGCGGAAGATCCGCTCATGGAGATATGGGGATTTTTTGGCCTGGAGGAGGATATGGTTCAGCAATCGAACGTGCTTGGATGTGCTGTGATCAGCTTAGGTTGGACTAATCGGAAATGGAAGTTACCTGATTACCTAATAGTACTCGTTTTCCTATTGCGTTCCTCCGTGTTCATACTTACACTCATTATATTGCTTTGATTCCATACAACTTCACAATTCAGTGTATATTCTCAAAGCACACGACTCAATGACAATTTTGATTTATAGCAGCCACGATCAGAATCAAAACCAAATCTCCTTCCAACTGTTCATTTCTAGGCCCACAGCAAAGCTCCACCCTAACCATCCCTTTCATGACCACTTTCCATGCCGGTAATGTACTCCTCATTCCATAAACTCTTTAAAATTAGGTTTTTCAACTACATATCCCTCAAGCTCAACTAAGTATTTCCTCATTTCAGCAGACTCAAAAAAACTTTTTTCTCCATCCGAAGTGAAGGTGGAAGGGGGGCGGGTAGCCTGACTTCAAAGTGAAAGGAGGTGAAATTCATGTAATCTCATCGCGCCTAGAATTTTCGTACATTGATCTAATGTTTGGGTCACCACTGACCTGCACGGGTTTCACCAGGACAAGGGAATACAAAATGCTCCACGGCCCACTTCGTTCGTTCCGCTCCGTCCCTTCCTACCCTTTCACGTAACTTTTCTTTGTTGTGCACTCCAGCACCCCCAACCCTTATGCGAAGGGTTACCTCGGCACAACTCTGCTTCGATTTTTTGCACCTTTGTGGTCCTGGCGCTGAAATAAACTTTATGCCTCTGTCGCATGACTAAATTGATCATTTGATGATGACTGACAAGTCTCCATTTGCTAAAATGTAAGCAAGTAATCGTTGAATTGATAGGTGAACCTAATATATCGGCACAAAAAGTAGCTTATGATATAGGCAGTGTCTTATTTTTGAGGGAACAAATCTCAGCCTTATCGATGTATTTAGAGATCTTAACCAGCTGCATAAATTGAGGACCTTCGAAGGTATATAGATAGATAAAAAGAGGGCCCTTTGCTAATATTTGATGGACAACATTTTTATTAAGGTCTCTGCATGATCTGTAGATAAAAGCATTCATTGCCTGTCGCTCACTAGTTAGCTTGCGGTCTTTGTTCAATTGATATAGTGCTGATATCGCATGGAACAGTTTTCATGAAAACTTCATGTATGACTTACACAATGAAATGATAGTTAAGATGAAGAGGGAAGTCGTTCATTAACGAGATTGCTCATTGAATTATGAACAAAATTTTTTGCAAAATCTTCTGCCAGGTGCAGCACAATCTGCTAACGATGACAGCGAGGTCTGCGATGTTCACATCTGTTGCAAAATCAACATGCCAGCCCTGAAGGTGCAATTTTACGAGGTATAAAAGTACTATGATTAAGAGCTTGATACTTGAAAAAAATTGTTTTGCAGATTCTTCCTTTGACGCTAATTTCAGGATGAAACTTCTTTTCCTCATGCTAGTCGCATACGTTGATGCGGGCTTGCCAATCTCAAAGCGCAAAGAAGCAATGAGAGATACACTGAAGAGGATAAAAACGGTAAGGTGCGATCGCGATTACTTCCTCAACTCTTTGAGCAGTTTTAGACCTTGAACAAAGCTGAGCTTCTTTCCATACGAGAGAGGTTCGATTCTCTCAAGAGCAGGGTAGCAGATGAACTAGCAAGCACCCCAGGCAGAAAAGCGGCTTTAGTTGCAGCAGTGAGGGTACGGTACTTTCAAAATAAGCACGATACATGTAGTTTCTGATTGTTTGAGAAGCTGAAAGCTTTAAAGAAAGACAGTAATTTGGGTAACTCCATTGAAGATGTGAATAGAGGATCCAGAATAGGAGATTTTCTGTATGATAGCGACATGGTGCTGACAACGTAAGCACTTTTTCTGCCTCAACATTGCACGGACGATGCGGTCATATTTGAGTGCACAAGCAGAGGAGCTACTTCGAGTTAACAGTCATCGAAGGAGGCGCCAGGCATTCCGTGACGGCGATTATCCCAACACCATCTGGTTGCGAGGTGTACATTACTCATTCCACGATAATGCAAGTGAGTGCCTTCTTGCATTAAGCTGCGCCAAGTCGATTTGACATTTTTGTTTAGCTGAAAAGGTACGAAGCGTGTTCAAGAAGGCAGTAAAGGCTTGGCAAAAGAATACTTGCATCAACTTCTACGAAAGCAATGGTACACGTACTTTGGTGGCATCATCTCACATTACAACGCAAATGATTACAGAGGAGGAGAGAATTGAAGTTATGGTGGAGGATGGTTGCTGGTCCCATGTAGGCAATGTTCATAAAATCCAAGAACTATCGCTGGGTGAAGGATGCGATTCGGTGAGAGATCTTCGAAATCTGTCTGACGAGGGATCAAAGTTGCGGATTTTGACACACGATAGAAATCGCCTTTGATAGCAGCAGAGCGAACGTTGTGCTCCGCTATGGACCTTCATTTGCTGAGAATTCGAGAGTAGTTAAGATTACCAAGGATTAAGCGTTGAGACTAAGCATTAGGCCTTGACTCTGTGATAAAGTCATCGTCGGTGACTTCAACGCGAAGATCGGAGCAAGAAGATTCTGCAGAGCTACACATCGGGACCCATGGACTACAGTGGAACGAACAAGGGAAGAGACTGTCCAGTTTACTCTGACGACGAGGACCATCCATGAAAACTCACTGTTTCGAAAGCCTTCTTCCGACGGATTGACATCATCGACACTAGAATGTATTGCCTGACGGGCGTCGTTATTATTCCGAAACTCTATACAGGATCGGACCATAACTTCTTCGTGCCAAATCATCTACTTTTCACGGAATGGAGAGAAAGCCGTTAAGTTTAGAAAACACCGACTACCATTAACTGGGATCTGTTTTCGTCGATATCCGGTTCTTAGTGAGATACTGTGATGCGGGCAACATCGACCAGGAATAATACGAATGAATTATTCACAGTCTCTACGATCGTGCTAAAGAAGCTGAGAGTCTAACAATGGAAAGGTCAGAAGTCGAAGTGGCCAATCCATACAAGTGCATACCATTCAATGCACCGTGAAATGGTGATTTCATGTCTGTCTTCCATATCTGCAGAGCGCCTTTGTAGGCGAAGTTATGAGCAGCTTTACTGCGAAAAAACCGTATACAAAAATTGCGAAATTAGGCACATTATTGCTCTTTCAGCTCATCTCTAGGTACGGGTCATGTGAAGTGACTTAGTTGCATGGTGGGTCCAGTAATGAGCCGAGAATGGCTTTGCACGGCCAAGTTTGCACTTTACACGCACAATTTCTTAGCAAAATAATGGCCTTCAACGACTTTTGATTTGGTCCACAAAAGCGCTCTGCAGATAGGGAAGAAAGATTTATAGTCAACTGCATCTAATGGTATGCACCTTTATGGTCTGGCCACTTCGATTTCTGACCATTCCCTTGTAAGAAGTATAAGAAAATGTTTGTCGACGGAGACTTTAGAGCTGATACGCCAGCTAGACGAGCACGAGCCGGAGATGATCACACTTACGTCCGAGCTTAGGAAGCATTGCAGAGGAGCGATCAAGGAGAATCACAAAGAGAAAGAAGCACAAGTAATGGTTGACGCGGTTGAAGTGAAAAGAGGTATACGCAACGCCCGCCAAAGCACCGTCAGTTTCAAGACCAAGATAAGTGCACTCCACCGCCCTAATACAAGCACAACCTCTTCCCGAAGTTTGATGGAAAAAGTCATCCACCATTTCTAATCGGATCTCTTTGCAAGCCACATACACTTTCCCTCGTGGCATCTCAAAAGGGCGAATAGCAACATAAATTTTTTCATCGGAAGTTCAACATGCTGTCAATGAAAGGTCGTGCAGCAACAAGACCCAACAGGATCAAAGCGGAAGGCTTGAAGAATTCCCCACCAGTTACCTGACGGAGGTCAAGGTTTCCAAATCAGTGGAAGACGAGCAAAATCGTGTTGGTGTACAAGAAAGGAGACGCGACATCGGAAATTATCGCCCTAGCTTATTGTAGGCCTGCCTGACTTTTGAATGGTTGTGCCTCGCCCACTTTTAGAGCTTTCACCCTACCCTGAGAGTGACGGTGGTCCTCCTGAGCTGGCGCGCGCTTGGGCCATCCGACACGTTCGCGAACGTGTATGGCCCCGGACAAACTTCACGCGATTTGATCGTCGCGACTCAGTCGCCGACCTTTCCATTCATTCTCATTTCACATTCAAAAATTTCGGGCTGGAAAAGTATCACAACCGAAATGCAAGTTGATCGGCGTGGAATGATGTTGCAACTGTTGTCTCGTCGCGATTCAGTCCCGACGATCAAATCGCATGAAGTCTGTCCGGGACCTAAGAAGTTATGAGCGTTTGAATGTCCAAATTTGTCAAGCAGTAAGTGGCTCAAAATCAACGAAAAGCTCTAAAACAATGCCTAGAGATTTCTACAGCTTTGTTCCTTCCTTGCAAACAATATACTTGATACAAAACCAATTTTCCACTTTTCGGTGTTTTTGTACAGCTTTTTGCCAATTTTAAGCCGCCTAAACCTTCACAAATTTGAACATTCAAACGCTCATAACTTCTTTCGGAAACCTATTCCGCGAAAAGGAAGAGCAGATTTGGAATTGGCGTTTGGAAGCGCGTCTACCGATATACATCTCATCTTTAATCGCGGACTAATGTTGGTATCCTTTTCTTGTAAGACAATTTATTGTCAAATGTGCTGCTTGCACCGTTTACTGGAGTGGAATTGCAGAAGATGTGCCTACATACTCCAAAAAATCAAACAAAACTCCCTAACACTGGCTGAATAATTTTCCAAATACCGCATTATGAGGTTGTGAAGGTGAATAGGAGAGAGAAGGAAAAGTTCAGAGTTGGGTCAGGCTGCGCGACGCGCGGCGTACGCCTCATACCTTTAAGCGCGTCACCTTTATCTTTACCGCGTACACCGGAGTCTGGCCTAACCCTCACGTAGGTGGGTGGGGCGGGGGAGGGAAAGGCCGTTTTCGAACTACTGTGCCTGGCCTCACGCTCAACGCTAATCTACTCCAGCGTTTTCGGTTCCAGTGCGATTTGTTTTGCTAAATCACTTACGAATCACTCTTGCACAAGCAAGGCTTGGCCTCTTGCATCAACTATCGAAAGGCATGTGCCTATGCATTTGTTTCTAGCGCATTGATTTGTAGACGTTTGACAGATTGCCAATTCGCGTGATTTGGGAGGGCCCTTGAGGTTTGAATGCCAAGAAGCTAGTGCAACTTATTGATCTTTCCTTGTCACATTTACGTTCGATGATGTTATGCAAGGTCAGGTAGTGGATGTCCTTGTAATAAAACTGTACTACAGATAGCAGCTGCTTCTCATGAACTAGGACATGCACTCGGAATGTTCCACACGCATTCAAGACATGATCGTGACTACTACATAAAGCTGAACGAACAGAACATCAGGGTAAGCTTGTATCGACGCCGCAAGTAGAGGCTTTCTATATTACAGCGTGGCTGGCACAGTGAGTACATTTTAAAAACACCTGAGACAAATTATAATTACGAAATAACTTATGACTACGGCAGCGTAATGCACTATACAGCCTTGAGGTGTGCAACTTTGCAATCTGGCGAGGTATCTTGATCAGAAGTTCATGTACACAGCTCATCACGCAATGGTCAACCCACAATGGTGCCTCGTGATGAAAAATATATCGAAACTCTCGGATCACCCTTTGTTTCCTTCTATGATTTGCTAATGATAAACACTCACTACAACTGTCTTGGTTGGTTTGAAACTGTTCTCCATTAAATTGTGTAATCGCAACTTTCAGATAAGTGTAAACTCAAAGCCTCAGCAGCTAAATGTGAAAATGGCGGATTTCCTAATCCTAGAAGTTGCAAGAGATGTGTTTGTCCAAGCGGCTACGGTGGTAGGCTCTGCAACAAAAAAGTAAATTCTTTATTTCCCATGCACATATCCTTCTACTTGTTCTATGATTTTTTAGCCCCGTGGATGTGGGAAAATTTGGAATGCTGACTATTCGTACAGCATCTTCGAAGATGCCGTAGGTACTGGCCCAGACACCGGAGAGAGTGAAGACTTTCGGGTTTGCAATCACTGGTTAAAGGTGATTACGGACATGCAACCATGAGAAAGAATTTGAGTAGCCTGAGTTAAGGCAGCAGAAGGAAAAAGGATAGAAGTGACAATCGTAAGCTATTCGGAAGGTTACAGAAGCCCTGGGTGCAGATATGCAGGTGTTGAGATCAAGACTCAAAGGGATCAGCGTATGACTGGATACAGGTCGGACCCATTCTTAAAGCTATAAGAAAACGTCTTTCTCTACGTTAGGTTCTGCTCCCACGAAGACGCTGGAACGATTTTGGTGTCAGAGTCTAATATTGTGCCAGTGATCACCTACAACAGAGCCGATCAATCAAGGACTGTTCTACGCTATCGCATGGGTGAGACACGTATGGTGTTCTTATGTGACATTACAATTTCAACCAACCTATTTTAGGCTAATCATGGAGAGTCGCTAGAATTAGTTGGAAACTTAATTAGTTGGCTAGCTTGTGGTTTATTTAGAAGGCAGGGCAATACGCAATGAAGATTTCAGCTTACATATACACATCGACACGCAGAAGACATCTAGCTCTTTGGTACCTGTATATCAATGCTGTCAAAATTCACAAATATACCAACTTCCTCACAGAACTAGGACGCACACGCAGTATTATCACGAAATGCAGAAAGAGAGCGTCTCGGGACAATACTCAGCTTCACTTGGAAGAACTGGATATAGTCCAATGTGAATGCCTCTTTAAAAGACTCGAACATGTGATCCGTAAAGAAGTGTGGCAAAGCTGGGCACATGGTTTTTTTGCTTGGAAACTGATGAGGAGGTTCTAGCTAAGGCAGTGCTTAAACCGCAGCGCAAACGATTTATTCGCGACTGAGAGATACCCAACACTCGACGCCTGCACCGTGACCGTAACACTTAGGATGCGTCCTAGCGCGAACGTAGTGTTGAAGCCAGCGAAGTCGTTTTGGGTTACGGTCAGGCGCAAGCGTAGAGCTTAGGAGGAAGAATTTTCCAGCCGTGAGTGGACCATTTGCGCTGTCGCTTGGACAGTGCCTGTTAGGACTCCCTCATCAACGTCCAGGAAAAAAAAAACCCACGCGCCCAGGTTTGCCTGGACAATGCCTTTACTTTAGGCCTCGGGCAGAGTGCAAGCGATTTGATCCTCGCGACTGATTGCGACAAGATAACTGTAACAATATTGTTGCATGCCGATCTTCTAGCATTTTGGACGTGATAGTTTTCCACACGACTAATCATGAGTAAGTATCACAACCGAAGTACAAGAAGAGTAGCGAAGAAATCGCGACGATTAAATCGCGTGAACTCTACCCGAGGCCTTGAGGGCAGCGTCCGGGCAAGATCCACCCACCTAGATTAGCACATGTTGTAAAGCGGGCCCCATGAGTATCCGATCTGCGTTGATCTCCTTTGACGTGACCTCCAGAAGGAGATACGGGCCTGTGATACGTATTACAAACCGTAACTCCTCGTATCACAAACCTCCCCCGAGGACGTGTGCTCACGCATCGATCGATCAAGGACTGTAACTGCACCTATGCAGTTGCATCTCCTCCTCGGTGGTGAGCCGGGGGGATAAACAATCCGAAACTCGTCCGCGCCCTCAAAACAGGGTCCCCAGGGATTGGTTTTTAAGGATTTGGACAATTTGAACTTTATAACTGTAACTAGAGCCATGGAAAGGCCCTAGAAGGACAAAAACATGAGAGGCTTAATTTTGCCTTTAAGTGACAGCATTATTGCTGCACCATTCTATCATGTTAGCACGTACTATATATCAGGTTGTCGGAAAATAATGTCGCATGGCATCCTACCGCGACAGAATGACCACAAAAAACATCGAACGGGGTATCATTCGATAGAGCAAAGCAAGCTCTACAAGCTAGTTTACAAATCTCCGCGGAGATCTTGCTCCACCTGAAGTTCGAATTCAAAATATAAAAAATTTCAGACGCCCGAAAATTTGTGTCTCCGTTCACAGACGTGTTAGGGATCTCCAGTTTGCACAGGCATGTACTCTCCACACTGGACATTCACCTGTATAGTTTGTGGTATTTTTCCATGGCTACAGTACGAGAAATAAAAAGAGGTCAAACGTGCTATGTCGCGTTTTTCGGTTTTTTTGCAAACAATTTGATTTTTCTCGAAAACTAGCGCTTGTTTAAAGCTGAAAATTTATGGTTATACTTCTAAAGGTTCATGCTACAGAATCACCCATGTGAGAGAAGCTCAGGATTGCTTTGACAGAAATATGCCGAATTTGGTTTTCTCAACTTACAGCCATGGAAAAACCGCGAAAATGCGCATACGAGTGTCTCGTATAGTGAGTCCATGCGTGAGCAAGTTAGGTTCTCAGGACTTCTCTGAACGGAGATACGATTTTTTTTCGTTTTTCTAAATCTTTAGTGCCTTATGAAATCTGGCTCCGAACTTCACGCAAGTCAAACCCGGCGCGAAGGTTCGAGCTTCATTTTGTAAAGCTTGCTCTGACCTATCGGTTGATACCCCTCTCACTTACTCTCGTGCGCACCCTGCTGCGATATTGCATAATGAAACAAAAAGCGACATTATTTTCCGGACAGCCTAATACTTCTATACCAACTGATATATGAACATGGTCTTTCTCAGAACAGCGAGAGGGTGTCATGCTGGGCTTCATTAGCCACTGACTCAGGTCAGGCAACAGGTACCATCTGCACTAACATTGAAACGGAACTTCTCTGAGTTTTTTGGCTATTGATAGAAGTGTGCATTCAAAACAATCTGCAGCAAAAAGCAAATAAACTACGTAGCAGCAAAGTATGGGCGAGCCAAAAATAGGTAAAAGAGGATTTTTGATCTTAAGAGGCACACTAAAGCGGGAAAAAAAACTTTAGATTTTTCAAATAGTAGTTTTGAGCTAAAGATATAGTCATCAGTGGAAAATTAAGAAGTTTGTGAGAAAATGGAAAAATCATGATTTTTCGGCGCCAGCACACTTACTCTGAAGTGGCCATTTCCGATGATATAAATGTATTGGAAGGACATTTCTTCTCATTTCTGAATTCTCAGTTACGAAAAAATCACGGGGAAAATTCAGGCTACTTAGCTAGTGATCTTGCAAGATTCGAAGTTAGCGCTATCTAGGTCATCTACCTGCGACTTCTTGACAACCGTTTATAAAACGGAAGTCATATTTAGTCCCAGCGTTTCTAGGCCCTACTGTAGTGTACATCTTATTAGAGATGGCTAGATGAACTCAAATGAATTCCCTGGTCAGCGGAGGGAAACTGCTATATTCTTCTTACGGTTCCATAATTTTTCATGCCTGTTCTAATCTTTCATGCATTAGAAATACAATGCTGGCAATATTACTTGTTATTCGCTGGAAGGAAGCATTTTACAGTAATGTATTTTGCTCTTTGTGAGTCTTTGTGCTGGGACAGCGAATGGTGGTACTGGTATCGTGATAGAAAAATGGTAAAAATGGTAAGTGTAAATGGTAAAGTGGTAAAATGGTAGATGGAAATGGTGAACGCAAAGGCGTTTATCTTCGAGAACCGAGTCCAGTCTACCCAACCCGGTATAAATTTTGCCCAATCGTCCAATATTGCTTTCTATTTCTTGCAAAGTACTAGCGACCAATGACTTCTAAGCGCAAAATTTCAAAGGCCTACAGTAATGCCATGCAAGCTTAGTATTTAAAGACAGGACTCAAGAGTATTTTGAAGGACACAAGATATGGTACACCAAAGCATATATCTTTTCAAAAGTTAACAAACACGGCTTAGCACGAGGTGGCGTTTGGAAAATACAAAAAACGAAGTTCCCCTTGTTTTTTCCAAAATCTTACGAAGTCTTCTTTGACCCTAAGCTATCATCTTAAAAATCTCCAAAAAACGGTCAATCAAAAAAAAAACGTCGCAATTTTGTCTCTTTTCGGCCGAAACCCCTTGGCTTTTTGTCCCAAAAACGATATCCAGCTTGCTTACAAGCCACCTATGCCTAGCACTGTAACAACATGTTCCAAAAGGTTTTGAAAGAAGCAAAGATTCCCCACTTTTGTTTTTGAATGTCAGCCTGTCTGACTTACATAGGGGCCCATTTCAATGCTAGCAAAGCTTCTTAATGAGCTTCTGTTTGATCAGCAGTGTGGCGCAATCAGTCAGCACCGTTTTCAGAGCACTGTAATCTATTTTATGTTAAAGGCAGTAATGATGTCACTACATGGTCGTGTTACACAGTGCTCTACAACTGCATTCATTATAATCTTGTCGGATTAGGAAAACTGCTGGAACGCACTTTCTCATCGTATCCCTCAACACAGCATTTTCCGAACAAGTTAAATCAAAGATAAGCTGTTTAAGCCATGCACAGAAGCCCATTTTTTCTGACTGCATATTAGAATGTCTCTGTTCTTTACCAGCAGTGATAATGAACCCTAGTTGTTTATAATTATTTTTGACGAAAAATAGCAGACACAAGCGTGAGTCCATGCTTTCCATTCACCCTGTACTATGTTGTGTTGAGGACCACACTCTTTTTCGCACATGGCTTCTCCATATGTCCAGACTCTCTCCATTTTAGACTTTCCATTGATAAATCTACGCATTCAGGCAAGTATAAGCAAAGGTTAAAAATTAATTCAATCATTTCGTGCATAGTTTTCTTTTATGAATGTTATAAGTCTCCCTCGTTCAAATTCCTGGAGAACCTCCACGAAAACCATCTATTTCCAGAAAATACTGCAGTAATGCGCAAATTGTCCTCCTCTTTCTCAAAAAATATAGCTATATTGCCTTGACAATGTTACTTTAACAATTTTCGAGAAATCGACAGCCGCGACATTTTAACTTATTTTTCTCCGCCTTCGAAGCATGCGAGGTGGTTTTAGACCAGAAACAAAAAATCCCCTTGCAAAGTTGGCAGGCTTACGCTCCAAGTGGAGAGCCGCCAACCTGTGAATATCCTCCTCTGCACTAGGGTGGCTTGCCGCCAAGGATCATAGGGTCCACAACGACTCTGTGTCCCAACCTTGGCGGGAACTGTTTTAATCGTTCAAATTCAGAATGCATAGTTTTTGAAAAAGTTCCCGTCGCTACTGTGGTCGTTTTTGGATTAAGCATAGCGATAAGCCCAGGTAAGCAAGAAAGCTAGAATTTGAGTCTTTGTGCTCCTGCTTCAAGGCTATTTCGGTCAAAGCGCACTTTAATCCCTTTCCAAACTTCGCAACTAATAATGCTTTTTTGCGCATACACTGATATGACACACGTTCTCAACAATTGACCCGGTCAAAGTGCTTGCAGCCAATTCTATCAGTACTTCTGCCGCCTGAGTCAGTGAGCAATCAAGGGTCAAGTAAAGGGCTGAGTGTATGACAGCGCGTCTAGTACTACAGACATTATGGGCAAAAGAATCAAAAATGCAGACGACAAGAGCTCCAAAAAACATTACAATAGGAAATTGTAGGAACGAGCATGAAAGACAAAAAGAGAAATGTTAGGCGTTGAGAGGAAAACTACAAGTTTTCCAGGTTTGTGAATAGTTTATGAACTTGGAAACTTCTGTGGATTATGTTCTATGACCCTGTTCTTCGGCGTATTAGCCGCAATTCTTTTCGTTGCGCGCGGGCTAATGTGCGATGAAGGTGGCGATGAGCGAAGCCGCGCAAGCAGCCATCACTATCTGTTTTATCAAGTAGTGTGTCAGCAAATTCTGCTTTCGTTTTGTTTGAAAAGCATTAAAGCATCGTTGGAATTTTTGCACTATCAACGAAATCGAACAATAGCACAGTAACAACATCAATAACATCATTGAAAACAAAGAAAAGCACCGTCAACTATGGTGTCCTTGAAGGAAATACAACCCAAACACCCGCAATTCGTCCGAATTTTTGAGAGGAGTTTACCTGAAGACATGACATGCGCGGTGGAGAGCAATCACAAAATGCACCAGGTCCTCAGTTTATTAGATCAGACACATTCTTTTTGAGCGCTTACGCGCCATGCTTGTTGCGGCGGGTGTGGCTCATAAGCTGGAAAATAAGGTAATTCATAAAGATGCTGTTTTTCCAAATTATGGAGTAACAGGAAAGCTTCAGTATACTTGAACCTTCATAACAATTTGGAGATAGACTGTTGAAAATGGTACCAACGGAAATAGGAATTCAAGTTCTTAAATGAAAATGCTATTGGAATCTTGAGTTTCTTTCAAAAAAAAGACGAAAAATGGTCCAAAGTGAGGCAACTCTCACGTATATTGTCGCCATTGGAGATGCCATTATAAGCGAATAAAGCTGAGGAAAAAGACGGGTCATTCCAGTCAAATGTGGTGAAAAGGTTTATCGAGTGGAGATGTGAGGCTTTCATGGCAGCCGTAGACAGGAAAGCATACTTGACGAAATGCGATGATCGTGAAAATGAAGAGAAATCCCCAAAACTTCCAAATGTAGCAACTCAATCGAGATTACACAAGAATATCACAAGACGATCGAAGAAAATTACAAATCTGACATAAATGCCTCTTTTATACAATGCCTTAAAAAACTGAAGGACCCGTGCAAACGCGCATACAGGTGTCCCGCAGCCGTCCTTCAAAGACTACCGATTGCTTAAAAGTCCTTCTTTGTAAAAAATGCGTAGTGTACCCTTAGGCTTTGGCCATACTTTGCCCGTGTTACCGGTGCTGAAAGTGTTGCCAGGGGGACGGTCTTTTCGCACGGGCGGTACCTAGCGCTACCCTGATTTTGACTTGTCTCAACACGTCACACACGCCGCAAGTCTTCCCTCCCCTAGTTTTGCTTAGGCAAAAGCCGCCGCAGGGTGTGTTGCGCGCGACGGTGGTCCTGCGCGGAAAGCAATACAGTCGTGCGAAAAGCCCTACACCCTGTTGCCAGTGTTGAAAGTGTTGAAAGTGTTGAAAGTGTTGGTGTTGCCGGTGTTGAAAGTGGGAATCATCAGTCTTGCAGTTTCATTCTTCCTCGAACGATCTCACCGGCTGGTGAGTACATCTGGGATGGAAATGGGAAATGAGAAATGAGACTGAAATGAAATAGGAAATGCTTTCGCAAAAGCTCCTCGAACGTACTTTTTGGAAAGTGAAGGACTTGTTTTGAATAGGCAATCTCCAACACTTGAGATGTAAGGTCTAATGAGAGTGCGTGTTAGGTGTCGAATCCGGCGCTTCTGCGATTAGTGAGCAAAAGATCTTTGGGAGGTCTCGCAGTTCTCAAATGTTGGAGATTGCTTCTTTTAAACAAGTCCTTTACTTTCTAAAAAATTTGTTCGAGGAGCTTTTGCGAAAGCATTTCCTATCTCATTTCCCATTTCCCATTTCTATTCCAGACGTTTGAGGAAGAATGAAACTGCAAGACTGATGATTCCCACATTCAACACCGGCAACATTTTCAACACTTTCAACACTTTCAACACCGGTAACACGGGCAAAGTACGGCCAAAGCCTTAATGATCACATACAAGTTAAGATGAAACATCGTGTTTCTGTGGTGTTAAGGAAGCATTGAAGATAGGCTCATTTTTTACGCGGATTTTGCATTGGCATGTCATATGTTCACTATATAATCTTAATTCTTATCTATTCACCGCTCGCACTAAGGTGGGCGCGATGCTTGATCACTTTGATTGCTCAGTCTCAGTATTTGATTTGCAGAGCAAATGTGTTTAATTCTTCTGTCAGTCTCTTTTTTGATAACGAAGTTGGACGATGTATCGCTACTTTTTCACCATCCTGCTTCGATGAGTACTGCTACGCTCATGTTACAAAACACAATGAGGTTAGTATAGTTGGCGGTCCTCGAATCACGATCACAAGTTATAAAAATTGTCACACTTCACCAATTTATCTCTACTTCGCAGAGGCACTGACCATTATAGCTGTCAGTACGCTTACGTGGTACTGGCTTTCCATCATTCTATATGGATTCACGCTAAGTAATCCCAAGCAAAACTGAACCTTCTTTTTGTGCAATTCTCACATGCTTTGAATTGCATGTGAATCATCTCTACTGTATTTTCGTGACAGACCAACTCAAAAGACTAAAAGATCAACGGCTAAAGTCTCTGGCTGGCTTCCCCCTCCCTCCTGAGCTAGTGTCAACGACTGGGCGAGGTAGATCCTGTATGCCTAAGGCATACAATACCGCCCAGAAAATTCGCCGCCCTCTGACGGAGTGCGCCTGAGTGCGCTGGAGTGCGGAGGAGAGCAGCGGAGTGCGTTGCACATCACTGGAATGCGCCGGAATCCGCGTCGCATTGCCATATCTCACTTCAAAATGGACGAATTCCGAATCCAAGAAAACATCATGCTGATTAAAATTTTTTGAGCTAATCTTTAAAGAAATGTAGATGTAACTCAATGACTTCACACTTTCCGCTCATACTTTTCTTAGGGACTCTTCAGTAGCTATGGAAGGCAGACTTGGGATCATTTTAACAAGACACATCTATGATATGCGTTTCACTCCGGATCGCCTAGCGTCATTTGTGGGGCACTTCTTGATTATTATAGCAGATAATTTTCAATATGACGTCATGCTGACAGTGCAGTTGATGTTGTTACTTAGCACCTACGTGATTTAGCTGTGTACAGTAAACATGTTTTTTTGCAAATGGCACGTTTCCGAGGTAGGTCCGTTGGCTCCAACAGCTTCTTATTGTAAGGCTCCGATAGTTTGTGAACAAACTGGACTTCTCCGAAGTTTGCTAGCCATTTACAAAATGCTACCAGAAAGTCGAGAAGTTGCCCTATTCAGCGATGTCTACGGCAGCCCCAAGCATTGAGTGCGCCCTTACAAAAACCCGTTCGCAGAACGTAAGTGAGGGCCAGATCAACACGAAAGTCAGCTCAGGTGGGCAGTATGGCATGCAGATCACAGTACTGCAAAATTCGTTTTGTAGAATGCTATTATTGTCTTGCGGTAGATAGATGGTTCCTAAACACCACTCTTTCTCTCTTTGAAAGAAGACCTCGAATGCTTTCTATAGGGATGTTATGTGGGCGCAGCTCTACTGCTTACTGAATATGTGCAATGCGTGTTGCGATATGCTATGGTGAAACACGTGCTCGGAAAAAGAATTATTTATTGTACATAGCTAAATCACTTAAGTGCTAAGTTATAACATCAACTGCACTATCAGCATGACGTCATTTTGAAAATTAGCTGCTATCATAATCAGAAAGTGCCCCACAAATGACGCTAAGCAATCCAGAGTAAAATGCATATCATTAGATGTGTCTTGTCAAAATGATCCCAAATCTGCCTTTCATAGCTACTGAAGAGTCTCTGAGAAAACTATGAGCGGAAAGTGTGAAATCATCGAATTACATCTACAATTCTTTGAAGATCAGCTCAAAAAATTATAGTCAGCATGATGTTTTCTTGGAGTTGGTTTCGTCCATTTTGAAGTGAGATATGGCAATGCGAAGCGGATTCCAGTGCACTCCAGTGATGTGCAACGCACTCCGCTGCTCTTCTCCGCACTCCAGCGCACTCCGGCGCACTGCAGCGCAATCAGGCGCACTCCGTCAGAGTGCGGCGACTTTTTTGACGAATTATGAGCGGTACCTCAGACAGTAAGGGATACATTCGGCGGGCAATTGGCGCGAGTCTGTTACTGCGCGCTCTGGAGCGCTCCGGAGCCCTGCCATTTCACGCATTTTGTTGCTCCGGGGCTCTTTCAAAACTTGCGCACCTCCGGCTCCCGCCAGAGTGCCGAAGTTATGCCAGCGCTACGCCAGCATTTCGATCGATACACGTGTATTTCGTTGGGGACGTCAGCTAGTCCCGCCCCAACGAAATACACGTGTATCGATCGAAATGCTGGCGTAGCGCTGACATAACTTCGGCACTCTGGCGGGAGCCTCCGGAGCAGAGAATTGCGCGTCCCGGAGAGGGGTCCCATTCACCTCCTTGTGACGTCACCGTGACTTCACAGTGAATGAAGCGCCATTTGCCCGCCGAAGGTATCCCCTCGACTGTCTGAGATTGTACCTCATGCGATTGCAGTCGCTGCGCAATCTGAGAGCAGCGACTTTCATAACTGTTCGTAAGCGCGCTTTGCATAGGCCAGACTTGAACCTTCTGTTATAGCTCACGGAATGCGTCTATGCATTTTAGACTTGCTCACAGTTGATTTGTAAACATCTGGCAAACCGTGAAGTCGCGTGGATGTAGCGATTTGACGAAATCGCGCGAGGTATGCCATTCTCGCGATTCCAGCCGCTGCGCGATCGGGCACTGCAACAACTCTATAATTATGCGTAAAGCTGGGCCAGATTTTGCGAGAAGTTACAAAAGCTACGCGTCTATGCATTTGATACTAGCGCACGATTGCTTGTGTGGACATCTGGAAAACGCCAAGTCGCGTAGATGTGGCGACTTGACGGAATCGCGGGGAGTATGTGCCTTAGGCCCCGGACAGACTTCACGCGATTTGATCGTCGCAACTGAATCGCGACGAGACAACTGTTACAACATCATTCCATGCCGATCAACTTGCATTTCGATTGTGGTACTTTTCCAGCCCGAAATTTTTGAATGTGAAATGAAAATTAATGGAAATGTCGGCGATTGAGTTGCGACGATCAAATCGCGTGAAGTCTGTCCGGGGCCTTAGGCCTTAGGCCTAAGAATTATTTTTTACTACGCCGAAGAATGCGGCAGGGTGCGGCAGGCCGCCGCGTCCTGCGGCGACAATATATGACTATGCTACTATGGTTTTGCGGTTTATCAATGGGTTGTTTCAGACTGCAGCACTGACCGCAGCAGACTGCAGCAGACTGCAGCAACTGCAGCTGACCGCGGGGCCGCACAGATCGCTGCATCCTTTCGTGAAGGTGGAGAGGATAAACTGTTGTAGCTCAAACAGTCTTTCAACAATATGTGCCCCAACAGACAACACGAGCGGGAGTAAAATAGGTACATGCAATGGCAGAAGAAATCAGAGCAAATCTGAGCATATTAATGAAAAACAACCTCCAAAATTTGATTGAGAAGGGTAAGTTAGAACCTATGAAATTTCTAGGCGTAAATCACGGTGTTTTGATGTATTCGCAGCTGTTTTCTCTCTTGGGAAAGGATGCAGCGATTGTGCGGCCGCTGCGGTCAGTGCGGTCAGCTGCAGTCTGCTGCAGTCATGCGGCAGTATGAAACAACCCAATATTCCTCTTCTCTGCACATTCTTATTCTTACAAAGCATTCGTTCAAAGGTAGCACCCTTTTTCTTTTTTGCTTTCTCTCATCATAAGTCCAGTGGTTCTTTATTCAAGTTAAATTTGGTGCGCTTTCGATTGCGCGCAACCTGATTCGCTTCAGTTACTTCTCATTCAATGACTTCAATGCGCTATCAGCCCGTTACTGCTCATCAAGATTGAATTACTAGATTTTTGCAGATTTGCAGAGACTTGTCGCTTCATCCTTAGTAGATTCTGCATGTTTTGCAGAATTACTTCATGGAATAAGGCAGCAGAACACCGATAAGCCGCAAAAATGAGGTGGCATTAAAATATTTTTGCTGCGACTGCATCGGCGCATGCCGCAGGCTGCTGCGTCTTCGTGGTATAAAGGAACGCTAAGACATGTAAGGACCGATGTTCTTCCATTGTTTCTATGTTCGCTCCGCTTCGCCCTCTTCGCACACAACACTGTTTCTCCTCTCCGACTGCGCACGCGATGTGCGTGCCGAGTACCCTCCTTCTCCCCCATTATTGAGCCTATCTCCCTACTCGCTTTAGATCTCCTCATCATCCTGCGAAATGGAAATGAGATTCACTGGTATTATTATAAAAGTGGGAGAGTGGATTGATAAGAATGCATTCTCACAAGAGCGCTCACAATCAATAAATCAACTAATTAGCATACTCGCTCCGCAAGGTCTTGCAAGATGCTATGATAAAGGTGACCATCCCTATTCCCGTACAACCTTTTTCTGTACACACTTCGACGTGTCAATATCCTGCTCCGTTTTGTTTTCGTAATCAGCATGCTCATAATCTCCCTGAGCCAACTTCCAGTCTCGTAGCTCAAAATTTGCAAAGAATCGATAAAATTGGTAAAAGTAATGGATGGTTTTAAAACTTATTTTGTATTCGTAACCAGCATGCTCACCCCTCCCTTTGCGCCAACTCCCAGCCCGTAGCTCAAACTTTGCAAAAAATCGATGAAATCGATAAAAAAATAGAGAATTCTAAAATTGAAATATATTCATAATCAGCATGCTCACTTACCCCTCCGTGTCATCCTCCCAGCCGCGCAGCTCTAACTTTGCAACAATGCGATAAAATTAATATCGATCAATAACGAAAAAAAACCTACGACTCCCGCCCTGTATTGGTGGTTCCTAGGCCTTAGTATGGCCAGAGGCTAAAAGCGCCTTTTGGATTGTATTATATAGAACACGTAAGCATTTAAGCTTTATTGAGTAAGACGATGTGCACGTATTAGTGCAGTGGTGGAATGCTAACGATAATAGGCGTGGCATGGTAACATAACAGATATCACAGCAGGCTATGCTTATGATATGACCTTTACGCTACTTGAGCGATAGTAAGGATATGGTTGTAAGGAGGTGCCGACAATGTCGGCACGCACCCAGCCCGAAGTACATGTGCGCGGTTTGGTCCGGATTGGTTCAGAAATAAAAATGTCTGTTCGCATCCGTACAAGGGTGCGTGGCATTAGATACTCAGCCGAGTTGCGGGAGTTACGTACCCAGGCATTAGTGATATACACTAAGCCAGCCCCTTGGTTGCTTTTACGGAGGGTACCTACGATGCAATTCTCAGCTGCTAGAACAGCTCAACATCGCCAAAGCGCTTGCGGCCTGCAAAAATTGTGATAATCTGATCTAAACGATGATGTCAGCGTCTCAAGTATACTTTGTAGAATTGTGATAAACAAAAACCTTGTGATTCAATGAAGCAAAGCGCACTTTCGGATATGTTCCTGGCAAATAAGTTGCACGGAATATTCTTTTGTTTTGAACAATCGTTTTGAATATAGCAACGGTATATGTTTGTTGAGGGTAGAGGACTATATGTAGCCGAAAGGGGCGGCCCCGGCGGTCATTTGCAACAAATACGCACCCTTGCGTATGCATGAAGGTGCACTTTTGCAAGAAGTCCGCGCGGGACACTACCACATTCATTGCAGCATAGTGCGCAACGCGAACGACGCTGCGACGTCACAACTTTTATTTGCATCTATATTCAAGAGAAAAACGAAAAGAGCAGTTTTCTAACAATGATGTGCACTGTATGTATGCGACATCGGTCTTTTAGTAACTATCTGAGGTTGATGTTTTGTAGCTGAAGGAAAACAGACTCCTCAGGTTTCGCAATTCAAACACTTCGAATTCATTGGAAATTTCGGACATGGAGCTTATCTGACGTGCTGGATACAGATACAGTTGGGCGTTTGTTGGCTAACGACATCTTTTTCGCTGGACGAATTTGCGGAACGTGTTAAACTGATCTGCGCCGGCGCGACCGCGGCAGAGCAGGCTGAGTGTCTTGAGCACCTTGGGCGTTTCCGCTTCATTTCTATTACTGTATTCGGCGTTCAAAGCATAACACGGCATCGTGTGCGACACTGTGTTGACACACGGCAAACACAAATGTAGCCTAAGCAACGATACCCTAGCTAGAACTTCATCATGACCTGCTTCTTTTAAATCAGTCTGCTATTTTTTAGGGTAGAATTTTTCGACTAGGATGTTTATCCTCACCTGAAAATGAAAAACTGCAAGTTTGCAAGGACATCTTAACACATAATCATTATAACAATACTTGCATTGAAACAGGTAGATCTTTGTTGTCATGCAAAAGTACAACTAAGACATCTACATCTCTAATATCAGGTGATCATCAAATGTGCTGCTGTTATCAACGTAATGGCAGCTTTTGTAACTCTAAATGGAAGCCAAATATTGTCATGCCCTCTATGAGTAAGCACGAGGTCTGTGAATTGCATTCTTACTGATTCAAGTACTAATACAATCGCAAAATACATGGATTTCCTGGATAAATAAGCCTCTATTCCAGTGTACGTTGCATTCCATTTTGGAAGGGGGTAGAGGTTCAACAACGGGGCTTTAAATAAACTGCGCATGTGGCAATCAGGGTCAAGCAAAAGGCGTGGCACTTGACCATCGAGTACGACCCCCCCCCCCTCCCTTCTCAGCGTTATCGTCTACCTATTGTAGACATAAGATGGGGTTCTACCAAGTATATTGATTAACGTATTTGAATTAATCATGTCAAATAACCCCGCGGACCGAGTTTTAGCAAATTGTAAGATTTCGAGAATGGGACACCCAAGTCAATACCCCTTTTTTTTGAATGTGTCTGACCTTGTTCTAAGGGTAAGTTAGCTGCATCTTTTTGCCTCATTAAAAAGCACTGTTCAGCAGGAGAATGGTCAACAACCCAGTCATTCCAGACCCAGTTATTCCAAACAAGCTATACAGTGCTGGCATAGCTATGAAGCCACCTTGAAATATTCACTGTAATTTGTACCCTCTCAGCGAAAATTGTTTGAAAAATTACTATAGCGTGTACAAGGTATACATTGTCCAGAATGGCTCCCAAATTCATTTCGCTGGAGAAAAATTGAAAATTCAAAAAACGTGTTTCTAAGGCTGGTCACAGCCTTAGAAACAAAGGCTAATTTGAAACTTGTGAGCTGTCGCCTTTTGAGAAGAAATTTTGAGGGCATTTTTGAAAATGCATAGGAAGTCATTTTGTTTCAAAAGAAATGCTGGTTTACCAAATTTGCAAGCAGCTATGTAACTCCGATGGAGATCTCAAATTTGCGAGCTTTTGCAATGAATGCGGGAAGGCAGCTTCAACCTTGTGCAATCGCAGATATTGATGAACGAGCCACAACCTAACCTTCAACGAGGTTTAATACAATAGAAGTTGAGTTCTAATGCCAAAAAGACTCGGGTCATGATCAGTACAACAATAAACTCGTGCGCATTGCCGAACATCGTGGCAACTTTTGAAATTCCACTTTAGCCTTAAGCGCTCTTCTTTTAAGAAAAGTTGACGCACTCTGCGTAATCCTTGACCCACTCTGACCACTCGGTCGAGCAAAAAACATTCAGGACTTCAAAACTTTGATAATGCTCAACTTCGTGAGATAAATTGATGAGGAACCGTGAATAGCATTAGGAGCCATTTTAAGCGTCCCTGTGACAATTCTGACGACTTTTCGTTAAATTCGTCGACATGCAGATAAAGTGTCAACTTCCAAACAGAAGATTTGGCACATGAGAAATCGAATTTCGTGGCTAAAAGGGTGCTTACAAAGGTTGAGGTTCGTTATTGAGAAAAGCGACTACGCAAAGTTAAATCAAGTACTCTTCACGTCTTCATTGCAGAGGCTCATCGAATCGTAGGACATTTATCTGAAAAAGTGCTTGAAATTCAGTGAACCAGCAGCTTTCTCGTAAAGTCTGACTTTTCATGTATTTTCAAAAAATGTTGTACAAATTTTTTTCGAAATGCGACATTGCAGGTGTAATGAATGTTTTACATTTTGATGCTGTAACCGTACAGAAAATTTTACTTAAAAAATGTAGGTATTGCTTAGAATTAGGAGGTGCCCTTTGAGATGTGATCAGCCTTCAGACCAAGCATTTTTTAATCTTTTCGACTTTCTTCGGCCAGAATCAACAAATTTGGGAGCCCTAATATGGTCAATGATATATCGTTAACTCGTACATAGAACAGCAGTTTTTCGGACTTTTCATTCGCGACAGAACAAATTACCCACATTCCTAGGGTGGCTCTATAACTATGACCAGCACTGTATATCGTCGAACTGGAACGCTTATTTCAGATATATTTATCATCTGCCGAACGACTACCTGGAAAGAGTTGTGAGCGTTTAGATATGAGAAATTCGAGTCCCAACGGATATAATTCGTTGCAGGGCAGCCTGAAGGCGCGTAAATACAGTAGTTATGAGTGCTGCACTAACAAGAGAGAAGTGCATTCCAACAAAAACCTAATTAAGTGTCTTTGAGACGTTTCTCGTGGAGAGTGCGCTGCAGAATCTTAACAAATCAAATTTAAATGCTTGTAACTTCTTCCAGATAGTTCGGTAGATGTAAAACGCATATCTGAGATTAGCGTTTCAAAACGAGTCCGGTGATAGATAGCCTGCTTGGAATGGTTGGATTAACTCCTGACCATTTCCTGCACAGTCTGCTTTCACATGAAGAAAGAATCCCACTTTAAGGGCCGCATGCACTAACAACCCCGCTGGGGAGGGGATCGTAACTCAGAAGAAAGCTTCATATTTTGAAGCTCCAGGTATCTAGATTTCACGCTGTCTACCTGTCCGCAAGTATTCCTACTATCCTTCACTATGAAGGTATTGAACAGGACGAGAAGCTGTACAAGCCGCATTTCCCAGCTTTTGTATGATCCCTGACGATCCCCGGCGCTTTTCTTTGAAGTTATTTTTCTTTCTCCGATGTTAACGAAAACATTCCAAAGTTGCACCAATTATCTAACACAACAGTGCTAAGCATGTTACTGGTAAGAAGAATTGAGTTTTTGAAAAATCGAATTTTTCGGTAAACCACAACTTTCGACTTGTGGCTCATCGCAAATGTCATGAATCCGATACATCACTTGTTCTTATCAGCAACATGCTGACAACTTTGGAAACTTTTCGTTAACTTTGGAGAAAAAAATGACTTCAAAGAAAAGCGCCGTGGATCATCAGGGATCATACAAATGCTGGAAATTGTGGCTTGTAAGCTTCTCGCTGCTGTTCAATGTGTTCATAGTGAAGGATGGTAGGAATACTTACGGTTACGTACACAACGTGAAATCCAGATATCTGAAGCTTCAGGATATGAAGCTTTCTTTTAAGCTGCGATCCCCTCCCCGCGGGGATGTTGGTGCATGCGGCCCTAAATAATGACCAAACCACGGAATTAAGAACTAGCCAAACCTCGTTCACCCCATTTTCACCTTCAAATGTTATGCTTTCAGCAACTATTATTCAGAATAGAGATGACGAGTAAGGCTCAAATCATTGCTGCGCAAACTACAGGATAGGCTATCGAAATATGTACAGTGACCACCAAAAAGTTGCGGACAAGCCGCCTTCCTTTTTTCATCGCTCATTTTCGGATGGAAAACGAAGACGAAAAAAGATTGGGTTACATGTGGTGATAGAGCTCACCAAGAGCTACAACCCACACCTTGCGCTTTCTGGAAAACATGTATCATAAAAGTTTTAAAAATCTTTTTTAAAAAAAGTCCGAAGACGGCCGCGTCACAATGTCGCGGACAATAAGTCTTCGAACGCGAAAATTTTCTGTTAGGTCTTTTCTTGGAGCAAAAACAGAAGTTATCCGGACAGGCAAGCATACTATATCGTAGAGCTCATCGAGGGCAATAGTCGGGTAATAGCCTTAAAAGGTAATAGCCTAAAAACCAAAGCTTAAATTTTGTTTTGCTTTTTCTCAAAAAATAATTTTAATTCCCTTCTTAAAGCCAAATTTCTCGGGTGGCGGACTTTATGAACGATAGCGCACGCTTAGGCAGGCATGTGTCAATAAGGTGCGCACCGTTAGCCCCGCCTATCGCTAGATAGACGAGTTTCCTGCACTACAGCTTGGGCACTGGTTCATAGCCATGTTCACCAGTTCACTAAAATCAGTCTTTGATATTAAGCCATAAGCTTCCTTCAAGCCGGGGAGAAGCTTATTATATACAGAATCGTTTGTTTTCTTGTTGATTTTTTGCCCATTTGTGAGATACTGATCTCTTAATGTTTCGCTGATTCACCTCAATTACCGAGTGAGGCGGAGTGTTCAGAGCATCGCGTACGGTACCCAGCAGGCGGCTGGCACATGCTATCGTTCATAAAGTCATACACCCAAATTTCTCCACATGGAAATCTATTCAAGGCATTCCAACAGGGCTGTTTGGATAGACTCTTTGCCATCCTTCATGCATCGGACGTGTGCTGGTGAGTTTCTTTGCTGAAAATGGCTCTTGACAGTGCGTGCACATGACCCCACCTGCACCTCACCACTGACTTGCACCGCTTTGCAGGCTTGTATCTCAGCCGGCAGTCACTCCACGAGCCTGCAGATAGGCTCACTCGAAAGAGCGTGACTTCCTGGACACGACGATATGCAACAAAGTTGGGTATGAGAAACAGCAGAGATTTGGCGGATGGGGTGACAAAGCGCAGCCTTAGAGGTGAATGGAGTGAAGGCTCTTATCAACACTAGAACGGTTTCAGAGCTCCGAATTGGATCTATTACAAGAAAATTGATGGTTTTGAACTCCCAGGATGAAACTGGTGGCGAAAGAAGCTCTGCTCAACTTTGACTGAAAAATCCTTAGCCTACCTCTAAGGCTGCGCTTTGTCACCCCATCCGCCAAATCTCTGCTGTTTCTCATACCCAACTATTTTGCACACTATCTTGTCAAGAAAGTCACGCTCTTTCGAATGAGCCTACCTGCAGGCTTGTGGAGTGACTGCCGGCTGAGATACACGCCTGCAAAGCGGTGCAAGTCAGCGGTGAGGTGCAGGTGGGGTCATGTGCACGCACTGTCAAAAGCCATTTTCAGCAAGGAAACTCACAAGCACACCTCCGATGCATAGAGGATGGCAAAGAGCGTTTACTTTATCCGAACAGCCTTGTTGGAATGCCTTGAATAGATTTCCATGTGAAGAATTTTGGCTCGAAGAATGGAATTAAAAATTATTTTTTGAAAAAAAAGCAAAACAAATTTCAAGCTTGGGTTTGAAAGGAACCATTACCCGATTATTGCCCTCGATGAGCTCTACGATATAGTATGCTTACCTGTCCGGATAACTTCTGTTTTTGCTTCAAGAAAAGACCTAACAGAAAATTTTCGCGTTCGAAGAATTATTGTCCGCGACATTGTGACGCGGCCGTCTTCGGACTTTTTTTAGAAAAAGATTTTTAAAACTTTTATGGTGCATGTTTCCCAGAAACCGCAAGGTATGGGTTGTAGCTCTTGGTGAGCTCTATCACCTCATGCAATCCAATCTTTTTTTCGTCTTCGTTTTCCATCTGAAAATGAGCGATGAAAAAAGGAAGGCGGCTTGTCCGCAACTTCTTGGCGGTCACTGTATATAGCAGTGGCGTACCCAGGCTTTCCGTTTGGGGAAAGGGCGACAGAAAATTTTTCGGATAACGGTGCGTGGCGTCAGCACACACTTCGGAAAGTTTTTTGGGATGCTTCGCAAAATTTTTGCGGGTCGCTGATCCCTGAATTTTTTCACAAGGCTGATTTGAATTTCTAGAAATTTTCATCCTATTTTCAGGTTTATAAGCCGCACTTTTTCAAATTTTCAAAAGAGCTGCCCAGTCGCTTCATTGTGTTTCGAGAAGCGATCCTTATGCTGCATGATTCTTCCAGGCAATACGCAGCACAGTATAGGTTTTTTTGGTTACGAGGTGTTTTGATGTGTTCGGGCTGGTCATTTTAAGCTGGAACCACCCCGCGGCTTATACACCTGAAAATAGGGTATGAATTATTTCAATTAATTTACAAGTGAAAAGAAGTCGCTTGCACATTTTTATAACACATTTAAGTAACTTTCAAAAATTTCGCGACCCATTCATTCTCAAGGCGCCTTCCTACCCCCCCCCCCGCCCCCCTCCCTCGGAACGCCACTGATATATAGCTAGAGAATTCTTCGCAGATAGAATAGTGAGTGTGGAACCCAATCATTTTACCTTCAAAGCATTCAGCTAGGTTGTTTTTTTACAACTGTGAACCGTCTTCTGTTCACAGTACAGGTTTTCTGAATCATTGACTCTTAAGGAAATTTAGGTTTTCCAATCCTACATGGTATATATCGGATTACGGGTATGCTAAATCTGAAGCGGTATGTATCAATATTCACTCGGGTAAGTGTTCCCCATACAGACCTTAATTCAGCCAAACACGGGCGTCCACGCCTGGATGCGTGAAAGTGGGCACCTGACGGTGCAAGAGCCCGATCAGGCAGAATCGGGTAGGTCTGCAGCACCTGGTTACCTACCCGAAGTCGCTTGATTATAATTTGCGTGAAATAGCGTAATTATTTGGCAGGAAACATTAATAAATCGGACGATTTATGCACTAGCAACAAGTAAGATTTGGTAATTGTTATGTTGCACGTGATTTGACTGATCTGATAATTGATTTGATTAAATTATGAAATTTACAAGAGTTTCAGAGTCCTATCTCTCCAGTCTGATCTGATTTCTTATGAGTCCCAAAACTAAATTTTCTTCCAACATAGCAATTATCAAATCTTCCTCGTCAACTAGGGCATAGGTTGTTTAATTTACTAACGTCTTCGGTCACCTAGTCAAAGAGAGCGCTATTTCACACAAGTCATAGTCAAGCGAGAACGAGGAGGTGACCAGGCCTTGCAGACCTATTCGACTCTGCCTGACCAGGTTATTGCACCCTTAGGCGCACGTTTGCGAATCATGGACGTGGGCGCCCGCGTCTGACTGAATTACGATTTGCACGGGAACACTTACCCGAATAGGAGGTTAATACCTACCTCCCCCTGCGCTACCACGTATAGTGGAAGGGAATGTGACGAATATATTCATGTACTTGATAGCTTATAACTCTTAGTTTTCGCAGGAGTGAAGCTCAATTCGCCTTGTTCGACCCAAGTGATAGTTGCTGAAAGCATTACTATTATGCGAAAATGAGACAGACGATTTTGCCTGGCTCCTAATTTTATAATTTAGCGTTTATTTGAAGTGCGATTTTTCATACGAACGAAAAGGAATGGTACTTTGTACTAAGAGCAAAAAGAGGTTGCTAACTTACTTTCAAACAGAGTTACTCGTATTTGGATATGACCATTTCGCTTGGGTGGCCAAATATTTTAAAACCTCAATTTATAACTTGATTCTAGGGGTTATTTCACATGCTAATCACAAATATGTGCTCATAATGCTTAATAGGGCTTCTTTATAATGCTTGCTGTACTAATGCTGAGATCGAAACCTCAGTGCACTTCTACCTTGCATAGTGGGCTTATCTGAGTTGGCTACCGTTATCAAGCTATGGCTAGCATCAATATCTCGACTACAACCCCTTCCTTCTTTGTCCCCTTTATACGACCCCCCAGGTATGGCGTGCCACACTTCACACTTAACCCTGGGCAATCCTTGTCAAGCCAGGTACTATTCGCGGCCTGATGTCGACCTTAACCCTAATACAGCAAGCATTCTAAAGAAGCCCTATCAAGCATTTTCTCAAAGGTGAATGCAGTTGTTTGGGCAGTGCTCTAGCTGGGACCCCCTCATTAGTTTCCAGGAGAAAAGCCCACGCCCAGATTTGTCTAAACAATGCCTTTAAGCTAACAAAAGACTATACTCGACCAAGGATTCAAAGCGTATCATTTGGGGAAAGCAAGAAAAAAGGAAACCAGGGCTAAACTAGAGCGAGGCTATCTTTTGTTAACTACATGACAGCAAAGATTGGAGCGACATGGCAAATCGGTTGATTTACATGAAGTCTCGACAGTGCACACGTTAGAGGCAGTGTTCGGGGAAAGACTAGCTAGTTTTCTGCACACCTTGCTTATCCGCACGCTGGACTCAAATATCGACCCTACAACCGCAACGGCAGTACCAAGCTTTCTCCAAACTCCTATTCTGAATTTAGACAAGAAAGCAGTACTCTCCAAAGCTGAGACGCAGAGGCCCTTTGATCTTAGTTGTAAAATCATGTGCGCTCTGCTGTTGAGGGGGAAAACGCAAGATTACATATGAGCAAGGCAGTGCTCTTCCTAAAGAGCGATAGTTTCCCAACTCTGGCGCATTTTTCTCTTGTAGTTCAATGTTATGGCTTGCCCTTACGCGACGGCGTAGCCGAAAGCGTCCACTGTCATATGGCACTGAAACCCTAACTTAACACTGCCAGGATACCGCCCTTACGGTAGACTCCACTGAATTAATCCGAAACAGCTGGTCGACCGGGCCCTTTTAGTGCGTTTACTAATTCAACCACATTCTCTCAAACGGAGTATCTGGCTACTTTCTGACTAACTTGACTATACTAGCCTTGACATACTCAAGTCGGAGGACGTGCAGGAGTTCCTAGCAACTTTCCTCGCACCAAGTTGGCACCATCAATCACACCCAGGAGGGTTCTAGCACCTCCGCATCTCAGAGGTCAGGGACCGCCCATTGCTCCACCCATTAACTGCCCTCATTGTGAGGTAAGCAAGTAGAGAAAACAGAGAATTTGAAATTGAAGTATGGAGAACGAAAAAATTGGAAAAAATAAGTTGTCATTTCATAGTTCAGCTATGTGGAAATAACTATGAACATGTGATTTTCACTGATTACAAACTTCAGTAATAAGTACGCTTTATTCAAGTTAGTATGAAACTTTAGTATGAATGCAGCGCCCGGTTTTTTTTTCAAATTGGCGGTTACCAGTTCAGGTATAAAAAGCTATCTCGAAATAAATGTTGCCACTCTCTGGATAGTTCGATTTGAAAATTTGATTGTTTAGAATGTAAAATCGGGTGCTCAAAAATATTAGGTCGCTCCGAAAGTTCGCGCAGTTTTTCAGACCCATGCTCAAAACACTTAGAAGATAGACAAACGCTGTAAGCACTATCCGATGCAGAATTTTTTCTTCTTTTCAACGGCTATGTTTTCGTTGTGACTATTTCGATAAGCACTGAGATAATCGCCGTAAACTAAAGCCCATCATTTTTACCATGTTTAACTTAGAATTTTCATTTTGAGTTTTTGAAGGCGCTCTAATAACCACCTTCTAAGGCAAGCCTTTTGCAAATTAATGCAACTTTTTGCATTATATCAACCCCATCTTTAGAAATTTGCTGAATTACTTCACGAGAGCATTGAATTTTGAAGAAACTGCAAGGCACATAATTGCACCAAACACTGCGAAATCCCCAAAATATTGAAGTTCTGGAACTCGATTATTACTATCACTAGACTACGAAGTAAGTGAGCGATTATGGCGTGAAAATGGTTTGACTTTGGAATTTCCACTACACCCTTGCGCACCTAAAATTGGAAATTACAGCGATTTTGTCTGCAAAAGTCACATGTCTCGTAAAGAAAAGGTAGCTGTCAGAAAGAGGAGGAAAAGATGCATCGAATGGTACCTAAACTGTTCAGCGTCTGATTCTGCGAGGGTGATGAGCCAAATATAAAATTTGATCACTTCAGAAAATAAATTTTAGTAATTCTAGAAAGCATGCCAGAGAGATGCAAGCGTGAAATTCAGGAGCGACCTAATATATGAAAATTAGTCACTTGTGCATTTTCTTGAGGAAAATCGGTCATACTATAAGATTTCGAAATTTACATATGGGGTGGCCAATTTAGATGCTGGCTTAGGGCATTCAGCGTTCGACTTCTCAAATGACTGTACTTATCGAAGGCTAGAAATCAACTTTTCTTAGATTCGATGATAGAAAAAAATAATTTTGTAACGAGTTTTCGGTCCCCTTCACTCTAATATGCTGTTCATATGCTTGGATGTTTGTACTTGGACGCTTGTTAGACACGCTCTCTTGTTCGGAGATTCGAGCGCTTGACACAAGGTAATCATCTATCACAGCATAACAATAGATTTCTAGGGGAGCAGGTAAAGGTGGCGAAGAAAGTGTTGCTTTACTTTTCTTTAAAACATAACTAACACTGGTAACCAAGATTTTGTGAATTTATCTGCATTCATTCGCTGTTTCTAATGTTTGAAAGGAAATTGAATTCGATTAACGAAATTTCCCGAATCAGCTTAAGTGGTCCTCACTTTTTATAAATACAAAGATTCCATTGTGCTTGCACAATCTAGAATGAGCGCACTTAGAAGGCGGAGAAAAAGGCGGAGCCGTTCCTCGACCTGTGAAGGTGTGATGTCCCTTCCAGGTTTCTCTGAAGGTGCTAATCACTCCTGCAAGGAAAGTCGGCGAGGCTTTGGGAACTCCTGCCACGCCGCCTACTCAAGTCCATAGTAAGGTCTGAGAGAGGTAGCTAGACTAATGCAGAATTGCCTCAGTAGTCGGTAAATGGATTTGTTCTATAACGAAAAGTAACCTGTGACAACCGCCCCGCTCGAAGTGTATGTCGCAAGTGTGTTGGTAAGATTTGAGATTTCCTATTCGCAACATATGGACACACAAATCAGACATGCATGCACACACACATTGGGGTTCATGCATAAATCATATTAGTGGGAGTATTGCAGTATAACAAGTATTGCAGCTGTTTAGGTACTCATGCTAGGAACTGGAGTGATAGTAAAAACAATTATCTTTTATGGCTTGTATCGCTCATTGGAACGAACTTCAAGATCTTTGGAAGATAATGTAGTCAATCAATATTGCGACAAAGTTATGCAGATTGAATTGAACTGCGGTTTTGGCAAAGTGAATATCCGGCTTGTTTGACATTTCACACTAGCTACACTAGTTTACCTCAAAAATTTATAAGGTGTTTCAAGAAAATATATATACTGTTTGATCGTTAATATCTCTCTTCCAAAGGGGTCTTTTACCTACCTTAAGGTACCATTTTGTGGAGCTGGCTTCTTCTTAGACTTATAGTTGCAGCGAACCACCGATCTCTCTTCGATACCGTAGGATTATGGTAGGAACTTTGGACATACACCGTCATTGTGGATTAGTCGTGTTTCAAAAAAGTTTCCAAAAATTCTGAGTCAAAATGGTAAACCAAGAATTTTACGCGCGCTGATTTCATTACTCAACTTTCTAGGAGTTTGCAAAGCTTTTGAAAGGGTGCGACTGCAATATTAGGGAGCATCGTAAAAACAGCTATTACGGTTTATGGGGCATAAGGGGAGGAAAGCATCACAATCAAACGCGAAGTTCATATTTGGTTTAGCGGCTTTAATTAGCCTAGTGTAAGAGTTTCATTGTTCGGTTTGCTTTCTAAGACAAACCGAACAATGAAACTCTCCATGGCTCAAAACCCCTTGAGGTTCCTACCGTAATCCTACACTAGTGAACGAAGATAGATGATTCGCTCCATTGAACTAAGTTGAAGCCTGCTCTACAATATGGTACCTGAAGGCAGGAAAAGAATTTCTGAGGAAGAAAGATATTAATAATCAAACTGTGTACACATACGTTTGGGACACACTGTATAATTGCTTTCAACTTAATTTCCATCTTCTACTTCTCTTGCCTTGTTCGATGCCTCAAGTGTTTGCGAACGTTCTTCAAGGAAGAAATCTCAGATTATACTTCTTTTTGCGTTGGTAATTTGTCTTTGGTATCCGGTAATGCCACAGTGTGAAGTTGTTGCTGAAGGGGAACTTGAACAAAAGTACTATTTCATTTATCAGGTGAAGCAAAGATCCATTGTATTTGTTAGACCATGAATGATTTTAGATGAGTAGCAGTGCTGCTATTGGATTGTTCTACTGCCTTTATCCTTTGCTAATGTGTGCACTTGATTTGAACAGAATACGAGCGATGGTCTGTCATACTTTTTGCCGTGGATTAATTACTTTTACTGGAGAATGCAAGTAACTACACATCTCAAAAGTCTTGTTTTTTTTGCAAGGAATTGAGAATATATAGTAGACGTCTACCTTCTAGTCACCTCGCTGGTGAGTGCAAAAAACCCAAGTCAGAATCCTGGATAAGGCAGCGCGGTTTGCTTTTACTGCACTTGCTCAGGTGACACAGGAAGGCTTTCCCACAACGCCAATTGGTGTCTCCTTGCATTTTCTTTGGTTTTTTGCTGTCTCTAGATTCCCCTGTCGCCATCACTATTGATATGTTTGCCTACAAGTCGCAACATGCAATTTTATGTTTAAGATATCCGTTCTGCCACTTATATTTTCACCAGTGCGTCACCTCTGCTTCGCAGAAGTTCACACTGGCCCTACTTTCTGTATGCCTAACTCATTCCCGCATAATAATGACATTGAAACTCACCGAGCCATGCAGGCTATCACGAATGATTTGTGAACAACTACTCATTCCCAGAGCTTTTTTGTGTGAGATCGGCATTTTCGCGTGGATGAAACTTTTTCGAGAAGAATCAATGCGAATTTGAATTGGTTTTTGGGCTTTCTATGATCTGGTAGTCGCCATAACGACAATAATCACCGTGGACTATACCCCTGTGCAAAAAAAAAACGATAAGGTAAAATCACGGCAAATTGAACATTTAAGTAACTTATTCTTTTTGGCGCCATTTTCGTAAACTAATAAACTTTAGTCCAATTTTTTGGGTTAACGTCCATGGCTTGCACATTAGCTTGTCAAACGTATCCATGACTTCGCAAAAAATGTTGGTACCGGCCCGATTTTGCTGGTCAGAAGCCAAGCGGATCCGTTTGAGGCGCAATTTTCAACGGACCCACTCAGCGGATCCGCTCATGTTTTTGCATGGTGGGCTTTCACGCAGGCAGCGTGCGCTATGCAAAATTTGGGCTTAGAACGTTGGCTGGAACACGCTCCACGAATTTCGTAACGGACAGACAGACACAAGCACAACACACAAAAAAACGTAAACACCCTTAGCCCGTTATTATAAGTTATGATAAAATGCGAAAAAGTTGCAATGAAGGGGAACTCTTCGTAAAAATGACAAAGGATTCACTATGTCGTAATCAGGCGCTGCGCTTAAAGGCAGTGTCCGCGCAAATCTGGGCACATGGATTTCCTGCCTGGAAACTGATGAGGAGGTTCCAGCTAAGGCACTGCCCAAACCGCAGCGCAAATAGTTCATTCACGGCTGAGAAATCCGTCTCCGAAAACCCCGCGCTGCGCCGTGACTGTAACACTTAGGCCCGTATGCACGTACATCCCCGCGGGGAGGGGAGGGGATCTGAGAGGGGAAGCGTCATATTTCGCTAGTCCATATATCTTTCTTCTTCTTTCTCTATCTTGCTTTTGAAGGTTCTCATACACTGATATTTGCGCATAATGGATGCCAGGTTACTGCCATACAAGATTAGATGTTCACTATTTTGTCTGATCCCCCGGGGATCCCCAGGGGATCCCCAGGGGATCACCTCATATTTTCAAAGTCATTTATCTTCCTGGAAACTCAATGAAAATGCTCTAAAATTGTACCGAGGATATACTACAGCACTGCTAAACATGCTTATGGTAGAAATGAGTGAAATCTCAAGATATCAAAATTTTCGATAAACCGCTGCTCGCGAGCCAGGGATTATCGAAAAAATCAAAATCTTCAGATTCCATTTCTTCTGTCGAAAACATGCTCAGCAGTATCGTAATATATCTTCAGTACAATTTTGCAGCGTTTTCATTGATTTTCCAGGAAGATAAATAACTTTGAAAATGTGAGGTGATCCCCTGGGGATCCCCAGGGGATCAGACAAAATAATGAATATCTAATCTTGTATGGAAGTAACCTGGCATCCATTATGCGCAAATATCAGTGTATGAGAACCTTCAAAAGCAAGATAGAGAAAGAAGAAGAAAGATATATGGACTAGCGAGATATGACGCTTCTCCTCTCAGATCCCCTCCCTCCCCGCGGGGATGTACGTGCATACGGGCCTTAGCATGGGCCCTAGCGCGAACGTAATGTTAAAGTGAGCGAAGTCGTTTTCGGGTTACGGTCACGGCGCAGACGCGGGGTTTTGGGGAGGGATTTTTCAGCCGTGAATGAACTATTTGCGCTGCCCCTTGGGCAGTGCCTTAGTTAGGATTCCCCTCATCAATTTACAGGTGAAAAAGCCATGCGCCCAGATCTTCCTGGACACTGCCTTTAAGAACCTGTACTGAAGCTAGCCGCGGTGACCGAAACAGCGACCCCAACCTTACATCTCTTTCGGCAGTTGATACTGCCGATATTCATTGGACCAGCATGTGATTGGCATTACATCTATCATTCTGCTAGCTTGGCCAAGATATCCTAATCTGATAGAAGTTATTACTTTGAGACTAAATAAGTTTAGAGTACGCTGTGCATCCTTTTTCCCTAATTTTATGAACCGTGATCAACCAAATGAACATATACTAGCTTATTAGTTATATGCAGAACTTCTCAAGCTTCTCAGCTTTGAATATTCACTGGAGGAACTGGGACGAAAATGTGTGTGCATAAAGAAACTTCTGATTTTACTGTTGATTCAATCGTCCGTTGTATAGACCCATGAATAGCCATTATCTTACTCCTATGGTTTCGTGACCGAATTGCGTTGTTATTTAGACTATTTGTAAGCTAAAATGCTTCGCTATTGGACTAGTTGTTCATGAAACCGGGACGACATTTCTGTTTATATGTTTATACAGGGTGTCCCAAAAAAATGTATCGAACGTTTGATCTTTAATATCTCTCTTCCCAAAAAGTCTTTTGCCTTGCTTCAAGTACCATTTTGTAGAGCTGGCTTCAACTTAGATTTGCTTTATAGAGCAAATCACCCAACTCTCTTCATTACTGTAGGATTACGGTAGAAACTTGAAACATATGGTGCAATGCGGAAAAAGCTGCCGTTTCAAAAATTTTCAAAAAATTGTGAAAACTTGTGTAATAGGGTTTTTATGGACTCTATGTTGAATATTCAACTATTCACAAGATTGGGAAGCCTTCTAAACGGTGTAACCGCACTTTTTAGAAACATTGAAAAAATGGCCACTACCTCTTACCTGGCATAACTCTTCAATGAAGCATCATAATAAGTTGGGAACTTTACAGTTAGAATCAGCAACTCTAACTAGCCTAGTATAGAAGTTTTCAGGCTTTTTTGCTTCCTTTCTGAGGCAAAAGATGGCCTTTCATTGCTTAAAACCCTCTTTGAAGTTTCTACCGTAATCCTACAGTAATGAAGAGAAATGGGTGATTCGTTCTATAATGCAAATTTAAGTTGAAGCCAGCTCTACAAAACGGTACTTGAAGCAAGGCAAAAGACTTTTTGGGAAGAGAGATATTAACGATCAAACGTTCGATACATTTTTTGGGACACCCTGTATATTTATGTTTATATAAAATCTGTTTATATAAAATCTAATTGCCGCTTTGAACACCAAGGCGCGGCGCGGCTGGGAATGTTTGGTCCCGACGCGCTACAGGCTTTTTGCGAGCGACAATGAGCGCGCACCCTTCCCACTCATACTTTTTCAAGCTTGTGAAGGGAGCTTTCGTCAAGATATACCTTGCATTGACGAGAACAACATGAAAGCTAAAGAAAGATTTCCTGCAATATAGTGAACGCCGACAGTCGTTCGCGACAACCGCTCGCTTACGCTGGTGTACAAGGCACGGCGCGGGCGATTAGGTTTTACGGCGCCTATACTTCTAAAGTTACCAACAAAGAACTACAGAATTGTTTTTTTATAAGCAACATATAAGTTGTGCACAGCGGTGCCCGTGACAGGCGATGAGAGAAGGCGGTGATATATACAGTCGCTTCATTTTATATGATCATGTGTGCCATTGCACACACAGTCCACTTTGGCATCCTCATGTTGGATTTGCAATCGCAAAAACGCAAGAGACTTACCGATTGTTATCGATTACATCAATTTGAGGTGACTAGTGACTAAAAAGGAATGGAAATGCTAAGAACACCTTGGGAACACTTACCCGAAGGCTTGTTTCTCCCACAAATCCAGGATGGGGACGCCAAAGGTGAACTGTGTGTGCAATGACACACATGATCATATGAAATGAAGCGACTGTACCTCGCTTACACAACAAGCGGGACAGAGGAAACAGATAATAGTTGATTTATAACCCCTCCTTCTTTTGATTCATTGATCATGAAGTGATGCAGAGTAAGTAAGGCTGGAAAAAAATCAAGAACGCAAAAGGCCATGCCGTCTTGATTTCAGCAGTCTTGTATTTGCTGGCGCACTTATGGCACACAGGACTCGCCTTGTTTTATCCAGAGTTCAAATTGTGGTGCATTTTTACACACTATAGCAAGGTGACTAAACGGTTGTTGACTATCCTATCAGCAGATTTTTGAAGTTATGGCGTCCACATATAGTGAGATAGCTGAACATTCTCAGGCACTGAAGACTATGGCCTAGGTATAGTGAAGACCTTGTTGGCCACACACCTATCCGCCTATATGCACGTGTATGATGTCCTCAGTCCCGTTTAGCGTCTTCGTGATTCATTTTTCGCACTCAAAGTATCCAGTTCAATCCTGTATGTTTAGAAGTCTGGAAAATCATCGTGAGGCTTCTGAGCCATCCTCGAAAAGCTCGTATGATTCATTTATAACAAGAAAATGTACTCAAAATTCCAGCTTAAACGGAACCTTTAGCGCTTGAGCTCGCCATCTCCTCAAGTGATTGCTGTCTGCTCTCAAGTCCAACCACAAATTTGTTTAAATAAAGCATACGAGTTGTCGCCTAAGCAGTTGCTTAGCTAAAGCGTGTCAGTCACATAGTACAAAAAATTTAGATACCCACATATTAGTCTAAGCGTCAATCCAAAAAAACCAAACAATTCTAGTAACTTCCAAGTTCCGTTTTCATGAAACCTTGGCATTTGTCGTATGTTCAATTTTATGTTGTGCCAAACAGGTTTGAGAAGTGGTTTTTATTTCTTTCCAGTCACGGCCTTACGTTTCGACGCCTCTCTTCAACCTCTGAGGCCTGAATGATTCTAAGTGTTACCCGTACTCCAGACCACGAAGCGTCTCCTCCAGCTCTGCTAGTTCTCGGCCTTCCCACAACCTCGCCACCAAATAAAATGTCAGTGCATGAAAGAACATCTAGCCGATAAAAGGCGCAAAAATCTGAGCTCATCGCTTGGCAGGCATATGGACGTACGGCACGGTAGAGAAAACTTTAACATCAAGTGCAGATTTCTTGCGTATGAAACAGAGATTTCGACTAGGAAGGCACTAGAAGCATTCTGGATCACTACACAGAATCCAGAGATGAATAATAAGAACGAGTGTTTATCGATAACTTCTGACTTCCATCCGTTATCGTTACGTAATCTATGACTGTAGATCATCTTTGTGTATCTACAGTACGATTCACTCGTCTGCCGCGACCGCCAATTTCCGGTGCTGACTACTCGAGTAGCGGTGGTCTTCTGGTATGTCTTGCTACCATGACATTTTATTTGGTGGCGAGGTTGCGGGAAGGCTGAGAATTAGCAGAGCTGGAGGAGACGCTTGGTGGTCTAGGGTTACGGATAGCACTTAGAACCATTTTAGGCCTCTGAGGACGAAAGGCGTCGAAACGTAAAGCCGTGATTGGAAAGAATTAAAGAACACTAAACTGTTTGGCACAATAGAAAATTGTACATACGACCAAGCAACTTTCAAATTATAGGCTATGAATACAACGATTTCGCGAATTCCTTATAGCGTTGTTTCATTGGGAGCCACAGCATTTTCTCTTGTACCGTTTTCGATGTTTGTTTATCAAACCATACCGGTAAGGGCGAAAAAGTGGAAATTGCGACAGCTTTGCTAATGGTGATGTCACAGGTCTACCAACGTGAATTTAGTAAGAGCTACTGCAAACTTGGGAAACAAATGACACAGCTCGCGGTATTTCAATAGCTGAGAGGAAGTGTTAATTGGTCGCTATTTTTAGTTTGTAAATGTGTGTTACGTAGCACATGCAACACTGACAATCGTTCAAGAAGCAATCACATATTTTCTGCAATCAAAGCATCATTTCAATAGGTTCTCACCATATATGGGAAAGAATATTGCTTGCAAAAGCAGTAGCAGGTGGGATTATTGTCTATATGCAAACAGCTTATATCCTTCTGCCACTTTAGAGCTTGAATGCTTAGCCGCCTCGCTCCTTTTTATTGCAAAAAGTTCCCATATAAAAACATTCGCGTGCACCCAGTGGTTGCTAATCTTAGTAGTGCCTGTTTAGAGAGGAACAGGAGCAGCTTGGTACAGCCAAATCAAATACCACCACTAAAGATGAAGAAAGTTTGCTGCTAATTACTCCTCGTGTAAGTTAACTGCTTCCCAGATGATTTTGAGCTCAGTTTCCAAATTCCATACCTGATACCACCGGACGAACGTCTTCTGTTGAATGCTTGTTAATTTCTGTACTTCCAACTAATTGCCAACATAATGTTAATTATTTATTCTGCATCTTTGCTTATCTGTGAAACGATAATCAAAATCATCATTTGCTAGCCCTTCATTCTTGACGAGGAAAGAGAAGGTATTCTTTCTTTGAAGAATGCACACGATGACGAATGGATGACAGTAAGGTGAGGCAGAAATAAGGAAAGGTTTTGCTAATATCTAGATCTTAAAGTGGTAAGCAGAATTAAGGGTACTTGTATCATCTCCAGACTCCTACATTATTCGTCCTCATAAAGTTATTATTCCTCCACAGAAAACTTCTACGGTAAGTCGATTTTAACTCAATCTGGAGTGCTCAGGTAAAACGAATTTGATATCAGTAATCTGCAAAGCTCGTTCTGATGGTTGTTCCTTGCCTACATTCGAGTGCAGTTCATAATCTTACAAACACCCCATAATTTTATAATACTTTTGGAAGACACTCAAACGATGTTACTACGTGAAAGTGCCCAAAAACGGTTTTTGCAGCACAAGAAGAATGTTGGTATCGATCTTTGAAATGTTTTTGCTCCGAATGCGAATTTTTTGCTGTTCGTAGATATGAGCACCTTAAACGAAACTCTTTTAATCACAAAAAACCGCATTTTTTCATGCTAAAATTTTTTGTGAATTTACAGTAACAAAGTCTGAGATACTTGCTGCAAACTGCACCTAGTTGACTTTAAATAAAAGTGCGTCACTTTCTTTGAATGGCTTCAAATACTTTTCAAGTCAGTGCGCTTCAAAACCGTTTGTTTTTCTGTGTTTCAAGCATTCTAATTATCTTCTGCCAGTGCTTGGGGTAAATTAAGCTTTTTCGATAAATGTTTTGTTTGACGCTTGGGAAATTCTTGGATACTCGTCGCCTTTTCTACCAAGTTCTAATCCTACCCTAGAGTTAGCACGATTTTGAGCCTCAAAACTCAGCTTCTGTCTCGCGTAAAGAGTTGCGACAAGACAAGTGCATTGCTTGCATGTCGATGCGCTTAGCGTTGCAGAACCTTTCTAGCTAAACACAAAATTTTACGAACTTTATAATTTTGTGCTTACAAGAGCAGGGTCCAGCACGAGGGTGGCAAATAGACATTGGTGAAACGCTTCACCTTTGCCACTATCAATTTTGCGAGTTTCCAATTGATTCCGCCAAATGAGCAGGCTTTCAACTGGAGCGCGCTCTCCTCTCGCTCTCCTCGCTCCCTCCCTCAAAAGACCGGCGTCGTTGCTATTCCTGACCTTAACAAGAAGTACAGGAGGAGTTATGAAGCCAAAAGTTACTATATACTAAACTTCATGTGTAGAACAGTTTTATGTGGAAATTCTAAAAACCTATATGAAATGGAAGTTTTCCTATCTCAGGTGTGCATAAGATGGGCAATTGCCTAATTTGTAAAGAGGTTAAGCACGCTCTTTATTCACATAAATTTTTCATAATTTTCCATGCTTAATTCCTGAGTCCCCTGCAGACTAAAAGAAGCAAATTCCTTTCTTTTGCTCCTGTTTTCAGGATACAGAAGAAGAATCAGGAGAATACATTCAGCCATAAATACATTGTTGCAAAAGTGTCCGTATCTCTAAAAAACGCAGTCTGCGGCAGATTTGTGATGTGTTTTAGGTAAAAGCATTTGCTGACATTGAAAACCGAAAATTGCAGCCGGATGAGAACATCAAGGGGTTTCCAAAGACAATTAAAAGCAGTCGTTAGAGGTTTTTCAAAGAACAGAAAAGAAGCATGTTAAATCCACCCCAGCCACATGCGAAAAATCATCTACAAGGACCAAAATAATGATTCTCAAACTCCACCATTCGGTTTTCGCATTCATCCGTACACAATTCATGGTGGCACAACGCTGGTAGGTGGGATAATTTTCAAAAAAAGCCCAAAAGGAAGAAAAATCACGAAACTGGACACCTCATGCGAAAAATTATCCACAAAAAACAAAAAATGGCTTTCGCGGTAAGCAGTTGGCTTCATGCCAAGCTCATTCCGATTTCGGTTGGTCCCGCCGCGCGCCTGGGGTACGGTAGCTAGTGCCACCGTCCACATTCGACATATAATAGTTTATATGAACCACTAGTTGGCAACTCTATCTTTGGGTTCCTTCATAGTACGCCGCAGGACGCGGCAGCCTGCCGCGTCCTGCGGTGTTGTATGAAGGAACCCTTTGCCACAGTGGCCTTCCCCACGATTTGCGTTGCAAGAGAGGAGGAGGGGGGGGGGACAAAAAAATTTTGGATGAGTGTGTGTGGCTGACGCCACGCACTCCAAAAAATTTCTAGTACTTTCCCAAAGTTTTCGCGGACTCATAACCCCGAAAACTTTTCTAAAGCTAAATATCTTTTTGAAAATTTCAAAAATACAGGGTGTCCCAAAAAATGTTAACATTGTTTGATTTTTAATAACTCCCTTGCTTTCATGTCTTTCGCCGATCTTGGGGTACCATTTTGTAGAGCGAGGTTCCACTTAGATCTACAGTGTGGAGCGAATCATCGATCGCTCTTCATGTAAGATTACGGGGGGAACTTCGACAAGGATTTTGGGCTATTGAAGGCCGTACTCGCCTCGGAACAGAACCAAACAAGCCAAAATCCTTATACTATGGTAACGGAACCCGCTCATTTCGAATATGAAATTCCCACCTTACTGTGCTGCTTCTCGTCAAGGTTATCCCAGGTAAACCGTAATAAACCAATTTGCAGCACTTGTGAGAAATGTGATTACACCGTCAAAAAGCTAAAAACACTCGTAAAAAGTTGTGTAGTGGAATCAGCGCGTGGGAAACCCTAGTACACAATTTCTCATATTTTTTTGTAAAAAAAATTTTGTCAAATGGCATATTTCACAATGGATCCACATGCTAGAAGTTCATACCGTAATCCTACAGCAACCAAGAGCGACCGGTGAGTCGCTAAATACTACATATTCAAGTTGAACCTCGCTCTACAGAATGGTACCTCAAGTTCGGCGAACGACATGAAAACAACGAAGTTATTGACAATGTTAACTTTTTTTTGGGAACCTTGTATTTTAATTATCGACAGCTACAAACAAGTCACTAGGAATCCCAAAAACTTCGCAAACCATTCGGGGGAGGGAGTCCTCGGTACGCCATTGCTTTACCAGACCATTTTTTGAATTTCGAAATACAGCATAGCCGAGACATAAGAGTACTAATTTCCAGATATCCGTTCAACTATGTTGTTGCGGGAAACACTGCCCACCGAAGGAAACAGGCCTCATGCTGCAGTGGTAATTGTCGATATTCATTAGCAAGTAAGAACTCATTTCTGGGGGATTTCGCAGGTTCTCCCTTAGCCGCAGTTATTTGTGCTTCGACGCAACTCGCCTGTGGCAGCGGCCTTACTTGATCCCTAAAAGTTGCTGGAAGTTTTATGTGTTGCCAATATATCACGATTCAAAGAATGTAGTATGTGAATCATGATAGTAACAATCGAGCTATGTCAATAAAAGTTGGTGAAACCCTGTAGGTTCCATATCAATGAATTTATATTTATTTGGAGCAAATCAGTTAGAACTTTCTATCGATTTATTGATTTTCTTACTAAGATCTGCGGAGAGAAAGCTTATCATGCTTTAACCAAGCATTTTCCAGTGATCAACTTAGTACAGGAGATAGAGCTCATTTGCATCTTGCGGTGGGGAGGATGCAGCGTTGCGAATCATGAACCAAGAAGGAAGACAAATATGCCGCGGGAGCCACAGTAGCGCTGGATGAACTCTGCAGCCAGAGCAAGGAAGAAAGGGGATAGGCGCAATAGTAAAGAAGGGCAAACTCAGGATACCATCTGGAATGTGACTTTTTGAACGCCTTGGGAACAAGTATGTGCCTCCCACTGGGTCAATTCAACTCACTGTCCGAGCGGGACCTTCGCCGGGTACTCAGACAAAGCAGATAGTATCCTTTATTGCTTCCGAAGCAAATCTTATACATCATTTCTTGAGAACAAGTTAAGAAGTTATATTGCAAGTATGATCATTGTATGAATAGCGAGGAGAACTGGTATTTAGCACCTCGATAAACTTACTTGCTTACAAATATTTTTATCGGAAGGCTGATCTCAAATCTATGTCCGCTACCTGCAAAACTATTTTCTGGAAAAAGTTAAGCGTTTTCCGATGACAGAGTTTCATCACTGCAAGGTTTAGGAGGACAATGCAAGATTTTCTTGCTTTTCTTTCCATTGTATCTGAATCATTTAGTTCAAGTACAATGGCTGGCCATTACTGGCAAATTGGCCAGCCTGATTTTCGCTGTCCGGTACCGCACAACTTAAAAAAAACCGCAATTTTCTCTAACATATCGCTTTGCAGATAGCGAACATAGATTTGCCATCATGTTCCGAGGCGACAGAGTACTTCCAAACACAGGGCCCGGCACGATGGTCTGGAAGCAGGCTGGACTTCGTTTTTGGAGCAAAAAGCAAAGGAGATATCGTTTTTTGACGAGTCGGGGCCAAACGACAAGAATAAGCTCTATTTAGTCAAACACAAGCTTTTCGGACAGGTTATCACACGATTAACGTGCTCTATCGTGTATGGCGAAAAGTGAGCGCGATTTGAAAGCAAGGCTAAAATTAAAAAATTGCTTGTTTACAGCGCACTCAAAATCATATGACTCCAAAACTGAACTGTATACGAAAATTATTTGGAGAAGAATTATGTAAAAACTTTTGGAAACTTATGTGAAGGAATACCTTTTCCAAAATTAAAACGTCTCCAGACGGCATATATTTTCGTCACTTCACATAAGTTTCGGATTCTGCTGTCATGGACGAAATCCTCGGTCGACAGTCTATCCTTCACCATGAGGAAATATCCATATGTTGCCTTTCCTTTGTTTTTTATCTATAATTTACTAGTAAAACCTCTTTGCTGCATATCACGCCCCAGTGCTAAACCCTGTACGTCTGCAGCATGCCGCCTATCTTTCAACTGTCATTCTTAACTCTGGTGTTTGTTTTGTTTCATTCGTTTTTCTTTGTTGGCAAGCTCTTTATCATGTCATTACGAATGATTCCAAGGTTAATCTGTTCGCGACTTGTGCATTTTCTCAGAAATTCTCGGTTTTTCGCATTTTTCAGATGACCGTTGATGAACACGACGTTGTTCGTCAATGATTCGATCGAGGGATATCAGAAACGTCCATACATAGATGATATCAAGACAAGTCCGAGATTTTGGGTCCAGGATCATTCTGAATGATGATTTAAAGTATGGCATCATGATTGGGGTTTTGATAAGATTTTTTCTTTCTTTCACCATATTATTGTTTTCCTAGTGACGCAGATACAGATTCAAGATGTCTTATTATCATACGAACGGTTGTATTTGTAAAAGAGCTCCTCTTTTTTAGAGTGTTCTGAATGAAATTTCCAATTTGACTTCTACCGGCCATTCGTAGCACGCAAAGACTGCGGACGTATCGGCATCTCTCTGGTCGAGCGCTATTCGTTTCTTTTACTATCTGCTGTCTCTCCCATGCACGAACTATCTTGGTTAGACGCAGTGGCGCCCAGTCTTTGCGTGTCATGAATCGCCTATGGATGTTTTACGACTTTCGCTTTTTACGCTTTAAGTATAAGTGGAAAGAGGGAGAGCATTGGTGCTCTACCTACTCTCTAGAGCAAAGCAGTTCGTCAATACGTTTTTAAAATTTTGTTGAATTGTGGTGTAAACCACAATGGTTTCAGTTAAGAAGTCAGGACGGGCGGACCACTTCACCCTCAGTTGTCATCGTGCCAAAAATAGCGCTGATGCGAACCGCAATGGTATCAAAAAAGTTTTGCAATGCAAGTAAACATCGTCGCAAAAAATGCACCGGTAAATATACGCTTTTCTTTGTTCATCAAGCTAGAATGACTAAGTATATTTAGGCAGTTTGGAAAACCGCCATGCTTTCCCTACGTATGGAAACAATCCAACAATACTTGAAATTTGTGGCCGATTCATTCCAGGATGTTCCAAATGTTGATCTTCGAACTTTGCTATCGATTAACTTATGTGCTTTTAAGCTTATTTTTGTCTGTACAGACTGGCCGTTCATTAGAAGAGCAGATAGACTTCGCAAGTGTTGACACATAGTTGGCATCTGGCTCCTTGCTTCCTCAGAAACAACTAATTTTTCTCCTTCACAAAATTTTTTGCTTTAAGTTTTTCTATCCATTTGGAAGTGAAGTTCAAAAATGACAGTGATGGTTGAGAATCAAAGTGAAATTAGTGGGTCCAAGCTTATGCAGTAATATCACTGATTCTTTTGTGTTTTATTCCACAAAAGAATGGCTGTGTTCACCTGCATAACCGATATTGCTATGATTTGTTGTTTTGAACATTCATAGCATCTGAAGCTACTCAAGCATGTTTTGTAGCTTCGAGAGAAATGACTTTATCCTTTCATTTTCTTTTTGTTGTCTGCTTTTCATAATTCTTGACGTAGATGGCTTACCGAAGGCCAGAGGTGAAAACCCACACAAGGTGTTTTCAATGATCAGTCGATGCCATGCCGAGCCATTGTGGCGTGTTGAAATATAAAAATTAGGGCATATATAAAAAAGTTAATTGTTCATCTTACGAAGCAAAAAAGTTTTGTTTATCCAAGCTAGAAATGTCACTAAATCCAATCGCTATCATTTTAACTCCGTCTATACCTCGAAATTTCAAACGCAAGTATTAGGAATCTAACCGTTCTTAGGTTCATTACTGTCTCACTTCTCAAATGAAGTTTTAGGCGGGTGGGAGGGTGTAAACATGACAACTATAGAATTGATAGTTTTCATAAGGGTCAAAGGGGACTTCGTAAAATTTCTGATAGTCGGTGGGGACTTCGTTTTCAGAAACCTCAGAAACCGACTCGTTCCGGGCCCTGTCCATACATATCACATGGAGACCGCTGAATGGCTTCTCATCTTCTAATCGCGCTGCACTCCTTTGTAGGCCCTCGTGGGGACCTAATGTCACCTGCATTAACATGCCCAGGGAGGGAGCATGGCTTCAAAAAAGGCTCATGTCCTAAAGCTTTGGACATTCAAATTCGGCGTCTATTCATCCACTTTCCAGTAACTTACTTTAGACATATTGAGCGGGAGCGAAAAGTCTCATTTTGCGGCTTTTTTTATCATCCTCTGATGATCCCCGGCAGCCTACCATCTTATTTGCGAAGTTTTTTTTCGTAGTCATGAAAACTTACTAAAGTTGTACTAATTGATCAACTCCCTTAACAATGCTAACCATGTTTTTTGAGAAGAACAAATATTGTATCGAAGTCATGAAAACTACGGTGAACCACAACTCGAAAGTTTAGCAATGTCGAAAATCTCAACATTTTGATAGATAATTCTTAACTTTGATAATTCTGTTCTAATTAAAAATACGTTCAGTACTGTTGCTTAGGTATTTAGTAAGGTTTGGAATGTTTTCATAAATGTTTCATTTTTGTTATCCATCGTCTCATTTCTGGCACTCGTCTAGTTCAATCTCATTTCTTGTTTCTTTCGGCTTTCTTCTTTTCCTTTTTTACTCTTCAATCCTTTTCTCTTTGCCCGCCTATCTTGTTGGGTACTCTACATCTTGTATCTCTGCTTGTACTTCTCTAATATCTCGTGCCCCCGCATATATCGATTTTTGACTTGACATTGATTTGTGTAGTCAAACTTTTTGCTGGTATGCCGCCCAAAGGTTCGTGTGTAACTAAAAAGGGTAACTTTAGCCAATCTATCTTGCCTCACAATGGCTTGGTAGATGCTAGTAGCCAGACCTTTACAGCGGACTTCTCTGACATGACAGTAGAGGGTCTTATCGGCTGTATCAGAGAAAGAAACTCTGATTTATTGATCGATGAGATGTTGACCCTTTTGTCTGAGAAGCTTCCCCAAATGGGCGGGGTAGATCCTTCTGCGGAGAAGCGGTCTAGAAGCATAGTTATAAGTTGGAGTGGACGAGGCGGAGGGCAGCGCGGGCTATCAGGATAGACAGCTTGACCTGGAGAAGAAAGTTGGTAATATTTTAGATGTTCTCAGGGTGGAGTGTCGTCCTGTAGAATTGTACCGGATGGATAGAATGGTTTTCAAATCCTGCAGGCCTCGATTGGTCAAGGTTGTTCTGCCGTCTGAAGCTCATTGGCGCACAGCCTTGGCCAATGCGCGACTTCTGCGACCCTCAAGTTTTCCTGACATCTTCATCAGGAAAAGTATGACCCCTGAGGAACGGAAGAGAGACTATGAGGTACGAGTAGAGGCTCGTGAGCGTAACAAAGGTAAGCAATCTAAGGAGTGGATGGTGTACCGTGACGAAGTTGTACACATCTCTAGTCTTTCCCGTAATACCTCGGGAAACGCGTAAATGAGCATGGCCCTTCTGCAAATCTGGAGATATGTTTATTCAATGCACGTAGCCTACTGAAGAGGTTGCATCTCCTATAATCTTTTACTTCTCAAAAAAAACCTGATTTTATTTTTACAACAGAAACTTGACTGCAAAAATTCTTGACTCTGAGGTTCTTGGAGGTTGCCGTACTGTTTTTTTTCGCTCTGATAGGCGTTGTAGAAGAGGTGGTGAGGCATGCTGCTTAGTTAAAGCAAATATTTTGGTTGCAAGTGTTGATGCAAATTCTGTTGAAGCAGATGTACTGAGTGTACAGCAAGTTCCTATAAAGAACATACTATAACAATTTACCAACACTCAACTTTAAATGTGTAGATTTGTGCTGCTTCTATTCTGCCATAGCTGTACTTAAGAGCCTCAATGGTCTTATGGGCACCCATATTCGTTCTTAATTTATCTCACAATTTATGTAAGAAGCCTGGTCAAAATCACAACAGTGGAATCGTGGAACCTCATTCACAGACATTGTTTTGGTTTTTGTATTGTTTGATGTATTATTATGTTTTTTCTCCTCCCTTGCAGAAAGATCCTCTGCGGTGTACTGGTGTTTCTAGTAGAAGTGATTGACATAAGTGCAACAGATATTGTAGAAAGAAATGTAGTAATTCCCATGCTTTCCTGTGTATAAGAAGTTTGTGATTGCTTATTTTGAAAATGTGCAATGCTTCTCAACGAGAAGCTAAAGCAATTTCAGCGTAGGCAAAGCTGTCCAAAGCTTTGGAGTCAACTTGGTGAATTTGTTAAAAGCGGAAAGGCAATTGACAGTTCTGAATTCACCTTCTGACAGGGAAAGGTTATCTGGTGACCATAGCCCTTTGCAGTAAATGTGTGCCAGTAGATGTGCCTTAAAACGCTGATTCCAAATCTATGCTTACTATTTGCTGTGCTGCTCTCTGAATAAAGCTGTTTTTTCCATATGAATTTCATGAAATTTAAGCACTCAGAATCGTCAGTATCTAGGCTTTTTAGGCTCGAATATATCGGAGACAGTTTTCCTGATCTTAACTTGAAGTTTTATTTTATTTGGACGCTTTTGTAGTGCGTAAGAGCCCATTCCAACGTTACTGGTAAATCCTGTTATTGAAAAAGGGCAAATTTTGTTGGTAAAAATTGTTCATAACTCCTTTCGGAAGAGAGCACAGCAGATGCCGGAGGCAAATCTGAAATCAGCGCTTTAAGATGCATTTAATGGAATACATTGCAATTCAAAAGGCTACAGTCACCGAGTATCTCTTCCCTATGAGTAGAGTTCTGTGGTGCTGATTGGTATCTTACAAGGGAAGGACTTTGATCTAAGGGCCGCATGCACTAACATGGCCGCGGGGAGGGGATCGCAGCTTTAAAGAAAACTTCATATTTCGAAACTCCAGATACCTGGATTTCACGTTGTGTACCTATCCGTAAGTATTCCTACTACCCTTCACTATGAACATGTTGAACAGGAGCGAGAAGTTGTACGAACCGCATTTTCCAGCTTTTGTATAATCCCTGATGATCCCCGGCACTTCTCTTTGAAGTCATTTTTCTTTCTCCGAAGTTAACGAAAAACTTTCAGAGTTGTGCAGATTATCTAACCCAACAGTGCTAGGCATGTTGCTGATAAGAACAAATGATGTTCTGAAGTCATGAAATTTTCGATGATCCACAGGTCGAAATTTGGGGTATACCGAAAAACTCGATTTTTCAAAAATTCATTTGTTCTCATCAGCAACGGGCTTAGCACCGTTGTGTTAGATGTTCAGTATAACTTTGGAAGGTTTTCGTTGACTTCAGAGAAAGAAAAAGACTTTGAAGAATAGATGTACGTCCCCCAGGGATCATCAGGGGATCCTACAAAAAGCTGGGAAATGCTGCTTGTACAGCTTCTCGCTTCTGCTCAATATGTTCATAGTGAAGGATGGTGGGAGTACTTACGGATAGGTAGACAGCGTGAAATCCAGATATCCGGAGCTTCAGGATATGAAGCTTTCTTCTGAAGCTGCGTTTCCCTCCCCAGCAGAAATGTTAGTGCATGCGGCCCTAAGTGGCCTTTTAAAATGAAATGTATATTGTCTTGTAGAGCTTGGAACGCTGATTCCAAATCTGCCTTCGCTATCTGCTGCTTGCTTCCAGGCGAGGAGTTATTAAGGTTTTTGTTAGTGAAAAGTTAGATGCGAAACTGGTGAAATCGATCCAATTTTTCTGGGCCTGACTGGTAGTCGGGCCACTTAGTGCAACAAATATTCTTCATTCAAACATATCAACTCGCTGCTGCTTCATTTGGTTAGGAAAAGGTTACCACCAGGGTTAAGCAAAAGGTGTGGCACACGATCGCTGGTTACGACCCCCCCTCTTATTGCTGTCTCAACAAGACCCCCTGAACCATATACCTGAGACAGCATTACTTGAAGGCCCTGTCAAACGTAACGGGCAACATATCCATAATCAGCGAGCCAATTAACCCCTTTACACAATGTTTGAGCGAGTTTTGAAGTTCCAAGATGCTGGGTCACCTAAGTGAAATCGCCATTTTCCAGCATGATTAACTTTGTTTCAAAGGTGAAGTAGCTATCGTCGTCTCCCCGCGATAGATGGGGCGTGTCGTCTGCAAAGTCCATAGATGTGCGTGTTTCGTACGGTGCTAGCCGGCGTGGCTTTGCCAACGTTGCCAACGTATGCGCGTGGCATATTTTGGCAGTTGGAGAGTACGAAAACTAATGTTATATGATGAAGATTTAACAAGTAATTAGACGTGGCATGTATATACATGCCACGCCATGGCTAATACCGTACGAAATACGCACGTCTACGGACTTTGCAGACGACACGTCCCATCTATCGCGAGGAGACGATAGCTGTTTTTGCACTCAAGACAAAGCACTACTCCTTCTTTGGCCACTTCAGAGATCTCGTTTCAAAAGACCTCCTACTTTGGAATTAGAAGCCAACCAAAATCTTGTTTTTCATATTTTTCGCTTTTAATGGCTGTGCTTTCACCAAATATTACTCAGAGCTAAGAAGACGAATCAGGCTCAAAACACTCCTATGAAATCTACGAGGTCTAAGCTATCGATTCATATAAATAGCGTTTGCTAAGAATGTTTTTTGATATAGTTAATAGGGTGTGGCACCACTCCTAAAAAACTATGGCTGAAACTTACCTTCAAACAGATCAAATAGCTGCGTTTTTATATTTTTGTTACTGCTTAACCTTCTTCTTTACATAGCAGAGATCTTATATGAAAACGTACATATTCGATAGTCTAAGCCTCGTAATCTGCATTAAAGTGATTTGAGCCTAGTTGGTCTTCCCTAGCCTGAGATATTGAAAACGAAAAATGGGACAAACGAGATTTGAACTTGCCCTTAATTCCTTGATTTGGAGGTCATTTGTAGTGGGATTCCTGATGTGAGCAAAGGAAGAGTATTCTTTTGTAATAAGCGCAAATAGAAGTAGTTAACTTAACTTTGAAACAAAGCAACATGGTTGAAAACGACCATCTCACTTAGGTGTTCCTGTATCTGGAAACCTCAGAATTCGCTGAAACTTGGACCACACTTATTTTACTTGCTAATTACAAAACGATGCTCTTACGCTTTACAGATCTTTAATCATGCTTACTTCACGTATACGATAATGGGTCAAACATCAATGTGCTAATGTTTTGCATGACGGCCTATTTGACATTATTAACGATCATGTCATGCGAACTGCGGAAGCTTCGATAGCAACCCTCCCCCTCCCTGATTCCTCAATATTGAGGAGTCTCAATACGAACCCCAGGTGTGGCATGCCACACCCCACGGTTGACCCTCGTTACCACTGATTTTGTACTAAACTTGCATTTGAATTTTTACTCACAAAAACCTTCATAACTCCTCGTCCAAAAGTCCGCAGCAGATAGCAAGGGAAGATTTGGAATCAGCATTCCAAGGTCTACAAGGCTGTATGCAACTCATCTCAAAAGGCCACTTTGACTAACTTTCCTTTCCTTGTTAGATTCGGTCGAGGTCATGCATTCCGTTTTGGTAGTAATAAATTTGATTGGTAATGAGATGATGTAGCTACGTCTGTAATGAAGCAGATGTTCTTGGGTAGCTCTGTTCTCCGCGTTTCTGAGGCTTTCTCTCTCACTGTAACAGTGTGCTTTCTGTGGCCGTATTCATCAACGAAACTCAGTGGGTTATCCTACCCAGTGGGTAGCCTCAACCCACGAAACCGGTATTCACGAAGCTGCTGGGTAAGCGAACTCAGTGGGTTAAGTCTACCGCTGGGTCGGCTAACCCACAAAATGCCGCCACACCGGTATTCACGAACAGCTTCGATGGGTTAGCCTACCCAATACCGGTATTCAAGAAACTCCTTACCCAGAAATCGTGGGTTCCGATACCCACTTTTCGTGGGTAACTTCCTACCCAAGCACACATCGAGAATCGCAATGGGCAACAAAGGATTGTGGCCTTTTCTTCAAATGCTGTAGAAGTTTCAGAAAGAACCAATGGCTACTGGCCATAGTATGTCATACTAGAAATGCTAATGTTCCTACTTGGATACTAAAGCCTTTTTTCATGAAACCGTCAAAAAAGGTTTCATAGCAGAAACCAATTTACTAATTCAATGAAAAAAAATCGAAACATTAGGCTAAACAAAAGTTCTGTCGTTTTGATTTCGAAAAATTCATAGCTGCTCCCTATGTAAATGTAATTGCTCATGAGGAAGTAAAGAGAAAATTTTAGTTATCTCCTAGAACATCTTCGAAGCTCCTGGCGACAAGAAACTATACATAGAAATTCGAATAAGAGAACCACCCTAACTCCTGATTTTTGAAAATCATTTGTTAAAAATCTCAAACGCTGCAAAAGAATTCAAGGCAGTTCTTGAGTTCACGTAAGCTGCTCTCTATAAAAGTGCTACTTTATGCTGCTTGATCTATGAAAAATCATAATTTTCAAAAAAAATGCAAAAAAATGTAAAAAAAATTTTTGTCGATTTTTGCGTTTTCCTCGAAAAACAACTTTGTACAGAAAAGCTCAATCAGCACAAATTCGGGTCTATTAGAAAGTACAACATACATTGGCTTCAACAAACATGTCTTCAGATTTTTCTGCCCGTATTTGTGACAATTCATTTTCGAAAATCAAAAGTTGGGATGGTTTTCTTATTCAGATTTTAATCGGCAGAGTCCCTTTCTATCAAGAGTTGCGAAGATGTTTGTAGAAAGCAGATGAATTTTCCTTCCTGAAGAAGTTTTTCGTAAGCAATTATGTTCACATAGGGAGCAGTTACGAATTTTTAAAATAAAAGGGACTGAACTTTCGGTTCAAGCTACCCTAATTTCACGCGTACAAGGCGCACCTTTTCGATTCTTCAAATAAGCCGCTCAACCGCTTCAATGTGTTTCGAAAAGCGAACCTTAAACCGTTCAATTCTAATACGAAGCCCGGTATGGGGTTCTTTGCTCGCGAAGTGTTGTGGCGTGTTTGGGCTGGCGGATTTTAGAAAAAATCCCGCGCGCCTTGTACGCGTGAAATTAGGGTAATTAACGTCACCATTCTCCGAAAAATTCAAGACCTTTTCAAAGTGAAAATTGACATTTTTGCAAACAAAAAACTCTTTGCTATGGAGTTCATCAAAGCTAGCTCATCTTAGAGATTTTCTAATACTACTGCAACTACGTAGAAACATCGTATACGAAACTGTATGTCAATCATTTGTAAATTTAGTGCTCTATTCATGCAAAAAATGTTCTGTTTCTCTCGCACTCAAATAGACTAGGCTACTTTAAGTGTTCAAAATGCTTTTTTTCCCTCCTTCATCCGAAAGCTTGAGCCCCTTTGAAACACTTGGAGAATCACGACTGCAATAAAAATGTGTAATTCTGTAAGGCTTTAGGCGCCTTATCCCATGTATGTTATTACAAGTTCCCCACATCTTCGAAGTCTGAACTCGAAAAACCAATCCCCTTCCACTTTCACGAATCTGAATTTTGCATGGTACCAGATCATGTCAATTTTAGAAAGACGGAAGCCTTCAAACAATGATTCAGTCCCACGGTCGAATCAAACTATTAGCTTGCATGTTAAAAGACTCAAACCTACGCGAGAATTTTGATGAGAATTTCGAGGGCCACTGCTGAGTTCGATAACGCAGCGGAGGTGTTTGTGAATATGTAGTAGAGATATTGCACACAAATAGTTGTGAAGAACTACAAAAACGATGCAAGGGCACAGCAAATATGCCAGTACGTGCTTTAAATAGACGTCAATGAGCACCCTGCTGACGTCAGCGCTGCTGGGTAAGCTAACCCAGCGGCAGAGGCGTTCGTGAATACCGATCATGGGTAAGCTTACCCACTGGGTAAGCGAACCCATGGGTAAGTTTACCCATTGGGGAGCGGAACCCACTGGGTAACGTTGATGAATACAGCCACTGGGGTGATTACAGTCTCTGTGTAAATTACTGTTAAGGTGCATTTGTCAAATTTTTTTTAGATATGGATTTCCATCATTCAAATTCTAGTCCACCAATATACTGGTTCAGTGAATGATTTGATACATGATCACACTATCGTAGCTCAACGATATGAAGTTGACCAACAAAATAATAAAAAAACCTATCTTAGTTTTTGTAATACGACTGGACGAGACGAAAAGAAATTTTAGGAACAAAATAATAATGACTAGAAATATGTGTTTGTCGTCAAAACAGTATCGTTGTGACTGAGTGTTGCATCGAAAGATAAATTTATGTTTGTACGAAGTGTCGGGATAAATGTAACCTTGCTCTATTCCTGGCGTGAGGTTTACCCTCAGAGTCGTTGATAAAACCAAATTATCATTTTCGGAGTAAGATTTACTCTCAAGGGAATGTCTAAACCCTTGAGGTCGAGCCTTTCTTTTCTTAGTGAGGAGTATGAATATTATGCTTCATAGGATCAAACTTACCCTCAAGGCTGGTGTTTGCCATTTCACCCTCAGGGTTCGTTGATGGATCCAGCCGCTGCTCTTTTGATGCTGTCAATGTTGGTTATCATTCTGTGAGAGATCCTGGTCCGATAAATTGGTTCAGGTGGTCTTCTTCCACGCAATCCTTCTTTAATCACCCGTTTTCAGATAATCGCCGGGGCAGGCGGCCATGCGATTTATGGGCGGGCGGGTGCCGGAAAAATAGTTCGCTGATTTCTTGCGGTCTGCTTGCAGATATTTGGAAGAATTTTGGCGATAATTTAGACGAATGCTTGAAAAACAACCGCGGTTTCCTCATAGATTAGCTGCGGCGCAGTGGCCGCATTCTCGCGGACTTTCCGCGAGAATATGCACAAAATTTTTGAGGGCCGCTCGGTCCTTTGTGGAGGACCGCGCTTTCCCCATGTACTTTCTGCTGAGAGAAGGTACCTCAAACTTGAGTAATTAAACCAACGGTGGCACCTCTGCCACATGGAGTCTTACCTGTGCTCGACATAAGATCGAAAATGCGTAAAAGGAGTTCGCGCGCCTGCTGAAACTCGGCCAGCGTTTGCTGAAAGAGACTATTTGACGAGCGCCTGCAGAAAATTCTGCGTTGCTGCCCGCTGGCAGAACATTATACAGTAAAGGAAGTGCCGCTCTCTAAAGGTTTGGCCACGCCCCAAAATTCTGCTGACCGCTTGCAGAAAAGCGCGAGTTTGCGGACCGCCTGCCCCCGGCGATTATCTGAGTTGTTGTAGTCTTCTTTCCTGTTGTTTAGGGACCCGTGGAGTGGTAATAGGTTTACTGGCGATGAGAACCACATCGAACTACGCATGACAAGTAAAAAGAAGAATCAATATAACCATAGAGGGCGCTTATATAGCTTGATATTGGTGGTTGTCAATAACACCAGGAACATTTCATAGAGGTTCATTACGACCGGCTCGAACTCAATGGTAACGTCACACTACAACAGTCACAAAACATCGTTTAAAAGTGATTAGCTCCTAAGCCACAAAAAGCAGACTGTTGGAGCGCACTGTATCCAGTATTTCAAGCCATCTGAGAAGAGTAACGCTTCTGTTTCTGAACTGCGCAGAGTCACTGTGTAGCTGATCTCTCAATTATTACTGTAGCTTTGCAATTTGATTCTGAAACCAAGACTTGCAAATGTAAAATAAGCTTTGCTAAAGATGTATGTATAATTTTGGAAAGATATTTTGATATTGTTCGCTAAAAAGCTGTGGCAGTTACAGCTTTTGAGAGGGTGTGCCACACCCCATTAACTATATCAAAAAAAAACATTTTTAGCAAACCGCATTTATATGGATCGATAGCCTAAACCTCGTAGATTCCATAGGAACGTTTTAAGCCTGATTCGTCTTTTTAGCTCTGAGTAATATTTGGTGAAAGCACAGCCATTAAAAGCGAAAAATGGGAAAAATGAGATTTTGGTTGGCTTCTACCACAGTTTTAAGGTCTTTTGAAGCGGGATTTCTGAGTTGGACAAAGAAGGAGTAGTGCTTTGTCTTGCGTTTAAAAACGGATGGCTAATTCATCTTTGAAACAAAGTTAATCATGTTGGAATATGACCATTTCACTTAGGTAGCCTAGTATCTTAAATCTTCAGAATTCGCTCAAACTTTGTCTACAGGGGTTAATTGACATGCTAATTATGGATATGATACGAATCACATGTTATCACTATTATCAGATTACCCAACTACGACCTCCTCCCCTTTTGACTCCTCAATACGACCCCCCCCCCCCTCCCCCCAGGTGTGGCGTGCTACACCCCACGCTTGACCCTGGTACTAATCATGAAGCATTTTGCGCTAAACTAACCTGTTTATTTATTCCAGGCTCAACCATCTGTCCGTACAGGATTACACCGCAGAGTAACAGCGAATACAGTGTGAAATGCATGCTGTAACGATGGTCTCGATTATGCTGTTCTACTTTCTTTGATTTAATGCAGTACCATAGAAAGCTTCAGTTTCTTAAACTATGATGGTTCTCATTATGAGTCATTATGTTTTGTACATTATGCAACTTCTTTCCCTTTGTGATCGCTTTTAATTAATTAGATTTATCCTTTCAAAAAGGAGGCCATCCGGAATGAGATGATGTTAACCGTAACAAGGGAAACAATGCTACCATGCAAGAATGACATGATTTTTCTAGTCAGGCGCCCAAGAAACACTCGCATGTATTGTTGCGTAATGAAAAGAACATGTTTGATTGCGAAAATAAGTGAAACGGAAAACGGTAAGTTTGCAGATAGAAAAAAGACTATGAGCGATGCAACAAGCATCGCTTGAAAATGTAGCTAATGCACATAGCCTATAACGTAATCTTGATTTCCTCAAGATTATAATGACGATTGCATTTTATGCACCGTTCCCACATACTTCTCAATCAATGCGCAAAATGCGACCGTAACTTATACATCTCTTTTGTTCACGTCTGTTAGCTAAACTGAGCATAGGTGTTTCATCATTCTATTCTTTTCTTTTATTTCTTTGAACAGGCTTAGCCGTATCATAAATATTATGAACTAGCTAGCTTGCCCGGCTCCGCCCGGCCCTGTCAAAACATTAAAATAAAGCTCCTATCCGTATCCCTGTACAACCTTTCTCTGTGCCCACGTCTACATGCCATTTCTCTATTCCCGCTGTTTTAGTAATCAGCATGCTCGATTACCCCCTGTGCCAACTCCCAGCCCCGTAGCTCAAACTTAGCAAAAAAATCGATAAAAATCGATAAAACCGATATTGATCGATGACGAAAATAGCCTATGACACCCGCCCCGTCCCGAAGTGTATGGCCAAGTTTGGTCCGGATCGGTTAAAAAATGGAATTTTCTATTCGGAACAGACATACAGGGGTGGAGGACATCAGGTCGCCGAAAGAGGGCGGTCCCAGCGGTCATTTGCGACAAATACGCACCCTTGTACATACGCGGACATGCGTTCCTGCAGGGAATCCGCGCGGAACTATTCCAAAATCGGCGACCTAATGTCCTCCACCCGACATACATACATACAGACAGACAGACAACATACATACAGACAAAGAGACATTCAGTTCCATATATAAGATAAACGAATATTGAATGTTGTGACATGGAATGTGTTCAGAACTGCGGAACTTCCATTTGCGGGTGGGGTTTGCAATTTCACTGAATTCGCGAGTTTGAGAGACTTGCCTAATTTGCCAAGTTTAGTAATCGTCGGAAAGAGCAAGAAGAGGGCTTTCTAGTGGTATAAATATTACCGCTTTTCATGCGAAATTTTAAGAGAACTGCTGCATCAAACATGAGGAAACAAAAATCGGGCAGAACTTTCGGAACAGCCTAGTATAAGCGAGCTTGTGGTTATTCTACTATGTCCTCTCATTCATTAGGGTTATTGCGTCTATATCAAGAGTTGCTAGCGTTTACAGACTTGCAGTGGCTAAGCTCTGGTGTAATGTTTTAGCTGATGTGTGTTCAGCCCGAATACATCTTCATAATTTCTTACGTTCCTTCTGATAATTTGCTCATAACTCATAATTAGCAATGCACCAGTTTGGGAGTCAAAATGGAATCAAAAGCGCATCCTATTTTTAGAACTATGTGTCACGCAAATAGAAGCATTAATTGATTTTAGCTTGAAAAAACTGATTGCGCAACAGTACTTTATGAAATAACACGCACCTCTTTGACCCGCTTAACAGGTGCTTGAACAGACCAAATCCGGAAAACGATGATATGGCAGGATACATCGTAACAGGTAGTTAATTCCTAGTAGCGCAACATTGTCCAAATCGTCCCGCACATGAAACAGCGCCACCAAACGCGCACCTGAGCTCTGCGATAACTCTGAGCTTGGTGCGCGTCCCCAGTTATCGTGAAACTCACAAGAGAAGTTCACTTAATCGAAGGTTGGAAGGAGATCTAAACCATTGGATAGAGCTTAAAAAGCTGATCTCAGATATACCTTTTATATCTGCGATGCATTGTTCTAAAAGAAGTTATGAGCTTTTCTAAAGTTAAAAATTCGTGCATTTTGAGGTCGCAAAATCGATAATCTCTACACTGAAGTCTGCAAACTTAAGCATACCACCTAGTAAGCATTGTAGGTCTAACTACAGTTCATCCGAACGTTTTCGAGTGTTTGCGACGAGTTTTTCCGACCATGTTGTTTATCCACAGGTCGTCATCTCCTTCCTAATCACACATCCATTAGATATATAAAAAAGCCCATAAGTCCATCTAGAAAAACCCGTCGCGTCGGAAACTTTCTGGAAACTACCAATTGATAGAACCTAAAACGATGTTCTCAAATATATCTTCAATATCTGCGACGATTTTCTAGATTGAGGTTATGGGCTTTTTTGTATATATGATGGATATGTGATCTAGGAAGGAAATGACGATCCTTGCATAAACAACACTGTCGGAAAATACTCTAAAACGTTCGGATGAACTGTAATTAGAGACCTACAATGCTTACTAGGTGGTTTGCTTAAGCTTGTACATACACTATAGCGTAGAGATTATCTTGATTTTGCAACTCAAAATGCGCAAAAATTTAGCTTTAGAAAAGCTCATAACTTTTTTCGGAACAGTGCATCGCATATATAGAAGGCATATCTGAGATCAGCGTTTCAAGCTCTATTTATTGGTATAGATCTCCTTTCGAAACGCCACTTCGATTAAGTGAACTTCCTTTGTCAGAGATGACTCTGAGTTCGTATTTGTTGAGTCTCGGAAAGCAGTGAGAGTCGGCATTGATAAAGCCTTTGCAACCGGCGAATGATCTAATCCATCACTGTTTCGGGTGGGGCTGCCATTTTATTACTTTCTTTTTTAGCTTATGATTAATTAAGTTTATAATGCCTTGGAAACAGAAACACATTTCGTTACCTCTACATTCGACCATTTGCGATTCTTGCTTGCACAAGGTGTGCCACATGAGATATTCAATGCCGACTCTCACTGCTTTCCGAGACTCAACAAATACGAATATCTCATGTGGCACACCTTGTGCAAGCAAGAAGCGCAAATGGTCGAATGTAGAGGTAACGAAATGTGTTTCTGTTTCCAAGGCATTATAAACTCAATTAATCATAAGCTAAAAAAAGAAAGTAATAAAATGGCAGCCCCACCCGAAACAGCGATGGAATTGGATCATTCGCCGGTTGCAAAGGCTTTATCAATGCCGACTCTCACTGCTTTCCGAGACTCAACAAATACGAATATCTCATGTGGCACACCTTGTGCAAGCAAGAAGCGCAAATGGTCGAATGTAGAGGTAACGAAATGTGTTTCTGTTTCCAAGGCATTATAAACTCTGAGTTCGGTCCGAGAAAGAGAAATGTGCACAAGAGCAGAGAGGCAGCCAAAAAGTCCTTCGGATACTTGCTCGTAGTTTCAGGGTGTGATGGATGGGAGGGGGGGGGGGGGTGTCATGATGCGCATTTTACAATTTAAATTTTAGAATTTTGTAAAATCTTAGCCCAGGAAGTTATTCGGCGCGCCGTTCACGATTGTTCATTTTTCACCATGGAGTCATATAGCCAGCTTACGGTAGGTATACGGTAAACAGGGGAAAATCACAAAATTGGCCAAAACTAAGGCCCATGGCGTTATTACGGGCGCTGATCACGAATTTGGCATGCAATTAATACTGCGGTGACATCTGGCAAGGTTACGGTAAGTTTACGGTAGATGGGAGAAAATCACGAAACTGTTCGAATTTTGTTGTTGTTGTTTTTGTTGTTCGCTTGTTCAAGGCGCTGGTCACAAATATGGTATGCGATTCTGGCTGCGGGTCCATATAGCGGAGCTACGGTAGCTATACGGTAGAATTGAGAGACCCACCAACTGACCGAAACTTTGACCGTTGGGATTATTCGGGGCACTGATCACGGACAGTCTATATGCTCCTTACATTGGTGTCATTTGAGCAATTACGGTAGAGATGCTGTATGTGGGCCATATCATAGGATAAGGTTGTCAAGTTTTGCGCGGAGGGTTTAATATGTGCGCAGACCTTGATAGTCCATTCTTATCATTGAGTATGCCATCCACTCCTTTATTATTTGAAGCTTTCGGCTGCGCAAAAGACCAATCCGTGCAACAAACCACCACTTCTCGACAGAAATGGAAGTGAGTGAGGCTTTGATATAACATGTTTTGACTTGCTTTGTGCTGATGCAATGAGTACATTATGGCAAGACAGGTTCGAGTCCCAACTTTATCGTCGCTTTTGCAGCAAAGTGCGTAATAGCTCCTCAAACAGCAAGACTCCGATGTTGAGAGTTGGAACTCGGAACTTTGAGAGCGGAACTCAAGGTTTTTTTGGAACTCAGAGATAACTCTGAGTGAGTTCCAAAAACGGGAATCAGAGTTATCTCTAAGTTAACGCTGAGCTCTAAACTCGGAATTTCGAGCAGATTACTACCGACCAGAGGAATCTGTCAGGATAACTGGATCACCAATGCATATAGCGGATTTTCCTATATTGGAGAACTAACGATGTCTCCAAAAGAGGGGCTGCAGCAGTGGCGGACCGTGGGGGGGGGCGGGGGGGGGGGGCCCCGCCCCCTCGAGAATGGGTCGCGAAATTCTCGAAACTTACCTATATGGGTTATAAAAATGTGCAAACGACTCGTTTATTTTAGTAAATAAAATAATTTTTGAAAAATTTTTAAAAATTCAAATTAGCCTTATAAGAAAATTTATTTTCGGCCCGCAAAAATTTTAAGAAGCACCCAAAAAAATTTTCGGAGTGCGTGGCTAAAGCCACGCACCTTCATCTGAAAAAAATTTTTGTCGCGCCCCCACCCGGTCCGAAATCCTGCGACCGCCACTGGCGCAGGTATAGGTTTTGCCTAAAGTTTAGAAAAGAAGTATCAGGGAAGCATACGGAGTGTGGCAAAACACTTTGGAGTCCAGAAAATTTTCTATCAGATCAGAAGGAGGGGTTTTCTGGCCAGGAATGGCAAAAAAATGTACAAAAGTAGACAAAGGATTGTCAGACTGTTTCATGGAGGACGCCATTCTACATGCTTGACTATGTGCTTTGCGATCAAGCGTTGCTTAAAGGCAGTGTCTCACCAAAATTTAGTTGCCGAAATTTTTGCATTTTGCAAGTCTGTCGGACCCTGTGTAGCACTGTATGGGCTTAAAATCGCACGAACTTTCCAAAAACCCCGTTTTCTGGAGGCCCCGTCGAAGCAACGTGGACGAGTTGTACCTTCCAACTTCACCCTCAGCCACAGTGGCAGCAACAGAGGGGAGGTGGATGCCAAGTGGAGGGACATGTTCAAACGCGTAAGGGGGGAGACCGAAGGAGTCGTCCGCGCGTACCAACTGGCTCTCCGCGTACCACTTTGAGCGAATTTTTCTCAGCGTAGAGGGGGTCAAATTGAGTGGGACTTGTTGCAATGGCCTATCTAGAGGTCCCTATAATAGAATATGTAAAGATCCCCGCGACCTCAACTTTGGTGAGACACTGCCTTTAAAGGCAGCATCCTACCAGACTGGGGGTACCTGGCTCTCGTAATAATGTAATAGTAGACTCCCTACTCAAGCGATGACTGAAGTTCGGAGCGAAAAAGGGAGTCTACCAAGCCTGAAATTTGCTCCGAAAGTGGGCCGAATCTTACTGTAGGCTCGGGCGAGTGCGAGATGCATGCAAGGTAGAGACGCAAAGTCGTTGCGGGTCCCTGCGCTCATGATGTGTGCGCTATACGCACTCTGGCCCTGCAAATCGATATTGCCGTGTAGGCGGCATTCGTCCCTACCGTAAGATTCGGCCCACTTTCGGAGCAAATTTCAGGCTTGGTAGACCCCCTTTTTCGCTCCGAACTTTAGTCATCGCTTAGGTAGGGGGTTTACTTTCACACCATTATGAGAGCCAGATGGCCTCAGTCTGATGGGACACTGCCTTTAAGGTTTGGAGGAGGGATTTCCGCAGCGTGCAGCGAGTCTTGGAAACCTGATCTCTTTATGTATATCTTGCGCGCTGCTTAGTGCATGTGATATAAAAGATAAGCATATTGGCACCTTATAAGAGTTGGCATCACTAGGAGAAGAAGGATTAAGGCTAAAATTTGCAACTCTGTGAACTGCAAAGCCAATGTTTGCGCTATACCAAGAGCTTCCTTGAAAAAGTGCTGATTCAAGAGCATCGACCGAAATTACCCTTTTTAGTAGTAATGTCGTTGCCATCTTGTGAAAATGACTGTCTATATAGCGATCAAGTAATATCAAAACTACCAACTGCCAACTTCACAGTTCATTGAGCACGTTTAGCAGTTCGGATCTGCTAATTGGTGACAAATCTTATAACTTCTACTGAGTTAAATCTTCCTGACACTGCTATCGAGGTCCCGATGCGCAAGGACATTTGTCTGCAGCCAAGAGCATGTATGCAGAGGGCCCCAAAAATGGATCGCTTCTTGTCTTTGCATGAACTCTTTTGATGTAGGGCTGGAAGTTTTCGAATATTATTCGAAACTCCGTTTTTTTGATTACCCGAGTTTTCGAATATTGTTCAAAAAGGACTCCGAGCTTTAAATTTCGAGCGCGAATATATTCAACTGCTTTATCCAAAGAAATTTTTAATCGATTTGGACCAAAGATAGTACGCATCCACGGCGTAGTCTGTCCATTGGGCCATTGAACAGCACGAACAAGGTAAAAACTATCGAAGAAAGAATACTTGCCGTTTATTGTTAGCTCGAGATTTCGACTTTTCGAAAAAGTGAATGATGACAAGTTAACTTTGCTTAGCTGGGAAAGCCAAATTACAAAACAATGTCAAAGAAAGTTTCGGATTCTGTTGCATTGACTTCCTGGTAACCTATTTGCTTATTAATACAAAGCGGATTCGTAGAGACAAAAAGTTAAGGAACTTCAACAATTTGCTTTAAAATAAATAGAAACGTTGTGTCGTTGCAAAACCTCTGAGAGTACCCAGTATTTGCAACCCCTTAGTCCTTAATATACAATGATGCCGAAGAAGTTGTTGACAACGCGATCGTTTGCTTTGTAACTTGTAGAACCAGCTTTTTGCTGCAGTAAAAGCCACATTCCAGACTCATTTCTGGTTTCCAAGTTAACGACCTTGATTCAGCGCTTTCACTGACATCATATTCAAAGTCGCGTTCGCAATGAAAATGTCTCACCAAATCCAAGTTAGTTCTCTTGTCCGAACAGCTTTCGCGAACCTTTGTGCTGCATATGTAAGGTTAGACTTAACCAGGGCCGCGAGATGGGCAAGTAACAGATTATGAATTGTTATAGGTGAAAAAGCAAAGGGATATCGTTTTTTGTGGGATCCCGGGCGGAGCCCCGGAAAAATTGGTAGTTTTTGCTCTCCGCGTATTTTCACATGTTATGTGCCTCAACAGGCGAACACTGGAGTTCGCATGCTCAAACCTCGCCGTCACTAGTTGCCGCATGCGCGATCTGTTGACCGATGCTATTTGTAACAACATACATGACTAGTTCCCAGTGTATGCGTAATGATATGGCACTAAATTTCGTAAGCGAGCGAAGAGAGGCTAGTGAGAACAAAACATGAAAAATTATGAAAAACTTATGTGAACGGAAGGAGTAATAAACATTTTTTCCAAAGACTTTACATAACTGGTAAGTGAAGATGTAAATTCGAATCGGTCGTTTGCAACGCACTCATGACGATAGGTGTGAGTCTTGGTACTTACATGAATACGGGCTTGCAGGGATTAACTGAGAAGTTTCATTGAAAAATCATGTGACTGAAGGTTGTGGCAACCTTTTTTCTGGAAATTCTCCGCTACTGAAAAATAGAAAATTGTGTGCAACGCAGAGATGACGAAATTGCGCGAGATTTGGTCTATATACGCGCAGGGACTAAGGAACAAAGTATAAAAAATTATGAAAAACTTACGTGAATGAAGAGCGTGTCCAACTTTTTTCAAATTAGGTGGTCAATTGCCCACCTAATGCCCACCTGAGGTAGGTAAAACTTGCGATTCACATAAGTTTTTCAAAATCTTTACATAACTGTTCTACACCTAAAGCTTAGTATATAGTCATATTTTGGTTTCAAAACCCCTCCCTCCTCTTTTCTAGAGTCCAAAATAGCATCGGAAACCTCGTTTAATACGGGTGAAAGCCTTCTAATTGATATGCGCTAGAAAGACGCCACTGTACAAATTCGTATCGTAGCTCACACAACACCTCTTGCATTTTTTGCACCTCTGCACCTCTATTGGTCCTATAGCCAAAATTTTAGCAAAGCACTCTCGTGCATTTATATGAAATTCTGATTACATTTGCTTTACAATATCGTCCTTTCAGCTTCGCCTTAATTCATGCCACTTGGAAGACACTATCAAATCATATTTGGTAGCCTTGGACTTAAGGATAGGACCTCGGTGGCGCAATTGTTATAGCCCCTTACTATTTTTCTAACACATGCATTTTTGATGCAATTTTTCACAGTTTTTGTTTTTTTAAACAGTTTTCCAACCGCAGTGTGATTGATAGTTATATCTGATTGTGTGTTCAAACTTTTTTGCTGTACTGCACTGCTATTCATTACAATACGCTTTTGCTGTAGCACTGTTATTGTTCTTATTTGTATTTATCTTGTTCTTCAACCCCAAATCAGAAGAGATATTGGTAATTTCAATCCATGCATCCTGATTTGCGAGCACAATTATAGAGGTCTTCCTAATTCTAATTGCCAGATGAATTGAATCGAGTCAAGAAGAGCCTACTCAGCGGCCTGAACTCATCAGCATAGGTGCGATAAGGTGAGAATGACTCCTCCAGGGTGAAGGGGGTCACAGTAGTTGTAGGTGTTTCACTTGTTCGAGAAATTGTAAAATGTCGACCGCGAGGGGGGGGGGGGGGGGAGGAGAGGGGAGTGATGGTGTTCTCTCATCATTTTCCCTAATCAACGTCTTATCATTTTCATATCTCTGCCATCATTTGTTGTCTTTTTCTTAAGTGTAAAGACTGAAGTAGTTTGGAACCACTCTGTCTTTTTCGAAAAAACCCTAGAGTAGAAGATGTGTATGCGAGAATGAGGTAGACAATTTTTGAGCATTCACGAATTCTTGAAAGAAGAAATTCATAACATCTGTAGATGAACAGCAACGTCAGTAATGAAATTTTCAGAACCATCTTTTATTCCGCTTTCAGAAATTATATAGTATGTCTGGGGTCCTTTCAAAAAGTTCACGGCGAAGCGCGTGGGTTCCAAATATTCACGAACTTCTAGGTAAAAAAATCCATAACTTCTGTAGATGGACACGTTGTACGCCGGGGTGGTCACTATCGGAACCGCCTTTTCCTCCACTTTCAGATAATATATAGCTTGCCTAAAGTCTGTTTAAGTTAAAAAAAGTGCTGAAATATTTGGGTAGTACTTTTATAATGGGAGTGCTCAAGTAGACGTCTTTTCACAATGGTGAAAAAGCCTCCACTTGAGCACTCCCATTGTAGAAGTCTCATCCACCCTTCACCCGGCACTTTTCAAATGGACCCCAGGCCAATGTATACATTTTCTGAAAGCGGAGGGTGAAACGGTTCCAATGGTTACTATCTCGGCGTACAGAATGTTCATCTACAGAAGTTATGGACTTTTTTATCTGAAAGTTCGTAAATATTAGGAACCCACGCGCTTTGCCGGGCACTTTTCGAAAGGATCCCAGACGTACTATATAATTCCTGAAAGCGGGGGACAAGATGATTTGAAAACAATTCCCTTGCTGACGTTGCTGTTCATTTATAGAAATTATGAATTTTTTTAGAAAATTCGCAGATGCTTAAATTGTCTAACTCTTTCCAAACAAATGTTCTCGCATGCACATTTTTTATGGTAATTTCAAAACAAGGCAAGGAGATGTATAAAAGGGAAACGGAAAATGTAAAAAAAATACAAGCTACTGGTCAGAAACATAATTGTGTGCTAATCCAGCAGCACATCGGTTCACATTTCAGAAAAAAGACAACCAGTGATGGCAAGGAATTGAAAATTATAAACTTTGACTAGGAAAAATGATGGAAAAACTTCGTGGCTCTCCCTCCCCCCGAGAAGTCCAAACAGACTGCAATCAAAAATTCAATAATGAAAGTCCACCAATGAAACTGAAAAACTCTTTCCGAGTATGTGAAAAATTTTGCCCACGCTTCTCATAGCCAAATTTCATAAGAATGCGTACGTTTCGTTTGAATAATTCTAATTCGATCAGTGTCTTGCCGGTCACTTCAAGTTCAATATGTTCATGAAAGAAGTTCAAAATCACAAGAACACACTATTTCACTTTTATGTAACAAACTGAACAGATTAACACATTATTAGAGTCAAACAGCAAGCAAGTTCGCAGGATATATCAGTAGGCTATTGCGTCCAATTTTTAGTCGAATTATGCGTAAGGCTTGTGCAACGCATTCCATAGTGATTGCATAGGAATCTTTATTTGAACTAAAATTAGCTTTTTTCCTGACAATGAAGTTTTGTCCACTACACAAAATAATCCGAGATTTTTCGATTTTCTGATTTTAATTCCAAAAAATCAGTACTTAAATATTAGGGAAGGTTTCAGTAGTACGAATTAAGCATTTGAATCCACGATAATTCTCGCTCAGATAACACATAATATTAGGTTGTCCCGAAAGTTTTGTCAGTTTTTTCAGAACACTATAAGACCTTGTCAGTTTTTTCAGAACACTATAAGACCACGCACAATGAAGATCTGAATGAGCTTCAGCATGTATAAGGGGGGGGGGGGGCTAAGCCCCGCCCATCCCCCCGTAGGGGTGATCAGCATGCTCGATTACACCGCCTTGCCAAATTCCAGCCTCCTAGCTCAAATTTTGCAAAAAATCGATAAAATCAATATCGATCGATGACGAAAAGTAGCCTATTACACCCGCCGGGGCCCGAAGTGTATGTGTGCCAAGTTTGGTCCGGATCGGTTGAGAAATGGAATTTTCTATTCGGAACCGGCGGAGCCGGGTAAGCCAGCTAGTAGTTCATATAGGCGTATACCAACCAGCATTGGTTATGCGACGTCGCGTCCGCGGCAACTTGCGACGGTGCAATGTGAGCGTGCGAACTCTGTTACTAAGAAGGCGCACGCGACGCAAAGCACACAGTGCAAGACCGATGCTAGTCTAGCTGATACAGCCTATGTTTTAAGAACATCACAAACGAAGCTCCCTTTTTAGCTGGAAGCTGCAACTCTTCGCATCAAAATTGTACAATTACAGTGACAAGCCTGAGATATTTACTACACGCTCAACCCAGTGCAATTCAAAAGAGAAGTATCACTCTGGATGACTCAAAATGATTTTGGATCCATTGCGCTCAAAACGACTGCTTTTGTAAGAATTGATTTTCAAATTGTACTATAACCTTTGCAGTGCGCTTTTTCGACAAAAATTTTGCTTGACGCCTGAAAAAGGCCTTTATGCCTGTCACGTTTTTCATTATAGTCTTAACCTTACTTAGAGCCATCTCTTAAACTTCTAAACTTAGCTGTTCAAATTCTATGATGAGATAGACACACATAGTCCCATAGCAAATTCGATCAGGGATCTCTCTTGAAGCCCTCATGTGAGGTTATGTCAGGCGAAATGACGAGCGCGGAGTTCTCCATGCTATAAGAATGCAACGCCACTTGAGGTGGGGAGATCATCCCCCTGCCGAGTCATGGGAGATGATTAGAGCGATGATATCCCAAAATAGTGTGCTAGCGAGGAGATTTAGAGAAAATTTTCGTAAGTTCTTCTGAGTAACTTCATGCCGAAGGAATACTAAGAGAGGAACCACGGTGTAGGCTGATGGTTTTTAAAAGTGGCCGGCCAAAAAGTCGATTTTGAAATTTTGTGCCTATCCGGGCCTATTCGCTAAGCTGAATCCAAAAACCCACACTGGAGAGCGCGAAAACGCCAAAAAAGGCTAACACAGGAGGGAAATCAACAGGTGGTCGGACCCTCCTCGCTGTAAGTTCACGTTTCCAGCTTTCGGAACGATCATTTCGATTCCGCTGTCCACTCGACACCACCACCGCCAAATGCGAACGCGTAACATCGAGAAGATTGCTCCGGAAGCTGGGAGCCTGAACGCATGTGGGGAAGATTCCGCCCACCTTTTGACTCCCCTCATGCATTACAGCCCTTTTAACCGTTTTCGCGCTCTACAGCGTAGATTCTCGGATTCAGCACAGCGAAAAAGCCCGGGTAGGCACCAAATCCCAAAATCGACCTTTTGCTCGGACATTGTTTTTAACAAATCTAACAAAAGCGGCCACATCTCCGCCTCCACTACCAGTCGGGTGTAGGGCGTTAGGCGACAAACTCAGTTTCTTGTACGTCAGTGAACCCGTGCAAACGTCCCCGGCAATAAAAAAGAGGGGGTGGGGGTCAGGGCCTATCATATCAAAGAATGGGGTATGGCTGTGACTTACGAGCTTTACGCCGCTATATTATCAGGATGGTCAAAGGCGGTGTATCACCAAAATTTGGTTTTCGAGGTTTTTGCATATCGCAAGACTTTTCGTCACTGTCTAACTCAAAGCGTTGAAAATAACATAAAATGTACAAAAACCCCGTTTTTCGAAAGCTCCGTGGAAGCAACGCGGACAAGTTGTGCCTTCTCAACCTAGCATTCGCCACATTGGCAGCCACACTATGGAGGTGGACGCCAGATGGAGGGATATGTTGAAGTGCTAAGGGGGGGGGGGGGAGAAACCGGGAGCGTCCGTCGTGAGGGCCAAACTTGCTTTGCGGGACACTTTAAGGGCAAATTTCTCGGCATAGACCCTCGAGTCGAACTTGAGGGGATCATCTGTTCAGGGCGTCCCCTAACAGAATCTGTGGAGATCCGCACTACCCAATTTTGATGAGACTTTGAAATTATCAATCAATGTCTCCACTAAGGCAGAGCTGACTCGTCGAATGTTTAACTGAGGCTTTGTTCGGTTGAGATCGACCAAAGCAGCTTTAGTACGGGCCATAGCATTCATTACAAGTTTATGCTGTGTGCTTGACTGGGAAAGTCAACTCTGAGATATGATTCTGCCACGCGGGTCGTAATCCCACAAAAATTACTACGCAAAGTCTTAGGTCTCGGGCAGAGTCCACGCGATTTGATCGTCGCTTTTCAGTCGCTACAAGACAAGTGTGAGTTCATTGCAGATCTTCTTGTATTTCGACTGTGATAGTTAGTCACGATTAGTCGTGCTGGAAAACTATACGATCGAAATGTAAGATGATTGGCATGCAATAGATTCGTAACTGTTTGTTTCGTTAGGGGAGGTCGCGGCAAAGAAATCGCATGAACTCCTTTCCTTATGCAGCACTTTTGGGAAAGAAGTTCTGAGCATTTGAAGCGAAAAAATAAACTAATAGCGGTTACAAAATCATTTGTTGCCTTTGTAGAAGTCAAATCGAACAATGTAAAGTGTTGATATATCAGACACAAGGCTTTCCTGTATAAAGTATTATATCTTGATACCAGTGGCGTACCCAGGATTTCGGCTCGGGGGGGGCGCGAGAAAAATTTTTTTCAATGATGGTGCGTGGCGTTAGCCACGCACCTAGAAAAAGTTTTTGGTACGCCTCTCAAAATTTTCGTGGGCCCACAACCCCAAAATTTTAGAAAAAGGGGGCGTAGCGTCAGCCACGCCCCCGAAAAAAAATTTTTTATAAGGCTAAATTGAATTTTTAAAAAATTTTAAAAATTATTTTAATTACTTACAAGTACAAATAAGTCTTTTGCACATTTTTATGACACATATAAGTAACTTTCAAAAATTTCGCGACCCATTCTCGGGGGGGGGGGGGGCGCCCCCCTCCCTCGGTACGCCACTGCTTGATACTTTTGCCTGCTTTATACAAGTTCTAGAGAGGTAGTAGCGATTGATTTTATCCCGGCCTCTAATTTATTTTTCTTAACTTTTTTCTTCCGGAAGCTGCAGATAGAAAAAACAAATTTGGAATCAGTGTTGCTAGCTCTCACTGTGGTATGCAGTATGGTTACCATCCTCTTCGACTTCGTGGACTTTTCTTGTAAGTGAAAAAGACGAGCTTTGTTTAAGGTGTTGTTATACCGCTCTTGATTCTCATTCAGGGCAAAATTCATTTCTAGTTCAATACCAATTCTCCTTCTCGTTCTATGTATACCGTTTTCGCTATGCTCTTACAATAATTGCTCTTTGAGTTTCTTTTTCATGAACACTACAGGTCCAGATAATACGGTAAACTGGGGAACTTTATCTGTTAGATAAACTTGTAAAGGTTATACTGGACTCTTTGGGAATCCTATTACCGTTTTTTCTAATCCACTCATACTGCAACATGATAAATGACGCACATATTTGTTGTAAAAAACAGTTTAATCAAATAACAGAAAAGTAATTGAAATGGGTTAATTTTTTGCAGCTTTGAGGTTATCATGGATTCCAAAACTCAAGAAAGTCCTATCTCAAGCTCATAACTAAAACTTACAAATTCCCTTCGATACAGTGCTTCATGGACATTTGATTGAACATATTTACCTGAATGTAAAGAGCAAGTTGCTTCATTTTTTGCTGTGCAGATCCGCTTGCAGCAGTTGTAGAAAAGGTTATTTTACCTAATAAAACGATAGAAATATAATGTTCTGACTAACGCTAGTCAAAGATTGATACAAGGTAACCATTTCCATAATTAAGAAGCAATACAGTGTTGTATGTGTGGTCTATTTCAAGAATGAGTCTAATCAAACTACGGAAGAAAACCACACGGAGATTTCTCTCTATTCAAAATCCCTGCCAGCCGTCGCATCATCTACTCTTGTCTTAGAGGATCTCCATCATACCTTCGATAGTCTAGAGACAGGGCGTCAAAAGTGAAGGTTGTTTGGACATCTGACGTCATAAATAGTGAAGGTTGTTTAAAGATGATCAGAGAAGAGAAAATGACATAAAACAGATACAAAAAGCAAAAGAAACTGCTGAAAATAGGATAAAAAGCTGCAATGAGGCTTGTAATCTTTCATTTGGCGGCTTTTCAAAATGCAAGTTTTCGCTCCAGGACCAGCAATTCGCAACACGGGGTTTTGATTTTTGATGCGTCCTTTGAATTTTTACCCCCGCATTGACGTTCCTGTTTCCTGGGACGTTGTCTGGATTGTTGCGCTTATTGTTCTGAGGAACAATCGCCCAAGCTGGAAAAAAATCGATGCGAAAGCACTGAAACAGAACAAGGTAAAGAAAAACGCACTGTTTACGATTTTTCGCAAAAAAATCCTCAATAATCGAAGAGATAAAGGCTGGGTGGTTGTCTGCATTATGAACAGAAGCAAGATCTATAGAATGCACGAAAAAACGGGGTAAAAAGAGGTAAACTAGAAGAGAAACAAGAGATTTTCGAAAACAAGGTTTTTGCCGGATTTCTCGTTCAAATCAAGAAATGTGATTTTGGGACGTTGTCAGCGTGAAAATAGAGATCAAGAGCTTCAAAATGATATATAGCTTGCTAAAATTGGGTTCGAAACAGCGAAGAAAAGGGTACCAGAGCCAAATGCCCCGCGCCCCGCGTTTGGGGTAGCGAGGTAGCGCGCAGCGCGCGGAGACGCAGACGAGCAGCGGAGACAGACCAGAGCCGACGGGGCATTTGGCTCTGGTCGTAGATCTCGTCGGGGTCTCAACGAAACCCTGTAATATTATATATCATTCTGACCGTCATTACACGACGAGGAGAGCTGACAACGTCCCAAGCTTTAAAAGTCACTTACTAACGAGATAGACCAGCATTTCCGTGCGCGACTCTCTACATACAATTGAGCGCAGTTTCTCATTTTAATTCAACTCCAACAGCTTTCCAAACTTTTGAAACTCATTTTTGGTCAAGTAAGAGGCTAACTAACTGAGGAACGTTGTCCTGAATTCTGAGGAAATTTTCACAGAAATTCTCTTTTCAGCGTAAAAAAGGCCTCAAAAAAGCAATTTCTCGGTTTCGCTGAGACATTCTTCAGATATTCTTTCCTATATTTGGTTCATCACATTCTTCCGATAAAGTCAGGATTATAACATCCGGGGCTTCGCCCCGGATGACTTCTGTTTTTTTCCCAGGTGAAGGTTGTGTCCCCTCATAGCCCTCAAAGTGAAGGTTACCAGAGTATGTGGCTCTATGTATCGAAGGTATGATCTCCATTAATCAGCCCTTTTTTAGAGGATGAGCAGGGTATGGAACTTGTTCAATAATGGGGCCGAAACTATAAATGTCTCGACGTTATAGTAATGGCAAGTTGATCAATGGTTTTGCGCGAAATGGAGTCCCCCAGATTTCCCAGAAGGTACATCAGGGCTGTAGAAAGAAAGAAGGTAGAAATCCTCCTTTTGCACATGATTTTGATACGAACGCAAATCACTAGCATTTAAGGGTCAACGGTTAGGTAATGTAAGTATGATTTCATTTTCGACAATCCGAGATCTCAATCTTAGCGAAAGTTTGAGAAGCAGTTTGAAATCTTACAAAGTCGTAGAAAAACTGGTTGTTCAAAAAATATCAAAGTCAGGGAAAATGTAGCCATGTGGCTAGAAAAAAATGTAAAATGTAGCCATCTTACGATTAGCGATGATGATAGCTCAACTTTTCAGGTTTTCTCTTCACGATCTATCATTGGGAGAGAAATGAAAGATTGTAATTCTAGGCTATATCCCGACTAGTGTAAATTCCCAAATCAATGAAAGAAAGGTAATATGCAAAGCCAATTCGTTTCTGGATTGTCTCATAATCGCTAAGCCTGAGAGTTCATTATGACACATAATTATTAGGCTGAATTGACAACGATTGTTTTTATTCTCTCCCGGCTAACGCAAGCCATTCTTTTCTATAAATTTTCCACGGGATTCGACAAAAAAGGCCGTTTCTACCGTTTGTCAGATCACCGGACAAGTTTCTGATTACAGGGGGCGGTCGCAGTGGGGCACTGGGTCAGTCACATGCGAAGGCGCATTACCGCCATTAAATGAGATTCCTGACCCTGCTGGTCACCGTACTGCTTCACCTGCAGCAGTACCCAAGTCTGGCAAAGATTCATCGTCAGCGACATCTGCACAAACCGCATCGACTTTGTGTTGAGCCACCCTCACTGGTAAATGCTCAGATTTCATTTCACAAATCCACCCATAAGTGGTTCCTGCATTCTCCCACTCTTTTTTCACCATTTACAGCGTGATAGATTTGATTGTTAATATGGTGCCCTTGAAATGAGGACAACATTTGCACGAAAACAAATGTCATGTTTGAGGTTGCCAATAACTTGCGCGCGAGTTGCGCGTGAAAAATAGCCTCAAATAGCACCTTGTTCAGGTTTACGCGCAAAATATTGTCGGCAATGGATTAACAATATATTAACCGTGGGATTACTAGGATAGACCCTTTCTAGCTATTTTCTTTTTTATCAAGCTAAGCAAAAAACTTTCGTAATTAGATGCTTCCGTATTCAAGCGTCGCATTTGATTGCAAGCGAAAAAGCGCGACCTGACATCCCTTTCACGATTTTCACCGCCATCACTTTTTGCAAAGTATTCTTGTTGCACTGTCCCGTAATGGCTCTTGAATTGACGAATACAAATTGGCGAATCTTAATTGACCCAAAAAACCTCGATGACTCTGTCTCTTTTCGCTTTTCTTTCATGTTGAACGCGCGCGATCAAGGCGAATGTTGCAATTTATTTTCTTATCTCAAGCATTTTGAAAAAAAGTTGTAAGATTTGGATATCTGGAGAATATAGCAAATTCTGTCTGATCAGTGTATTAGCTACCACATCACCGTCTTATACTGCGCTGATCAAAATGACACCAATAAAAATGAGAAGGCAACATAAAAACCCCAGCTTTTTCTGTGTTGCAGGGGACTCAAAAAATTTGCTGATATTATATCCAAATTGATGGAAGTCATCAGTATCCACTAAAAATCATGAAGTGATCTTTTCATGTCAATAATAAAATTTCTGACGACAGTTTACCAGCATCTGCGGCAAACCTTGAAGTACTTTGGCTGAGAGTGTACTGCAGTATCCGAAACAGACTATCAATTTTGAACTCAAACTATACAATATCAACCCAATCTCAAGAATACTCCTCCATCAACGCAAATTTGATGTTATTTTGCAGCAGGGTCTTTGCCAAGGTTACAATCCAACGAATTGAATAATGACTTTGTCGTCTTGTTTTTCAATGAAGCACTGCTTACAAAATGTTCTGATAACATCGTAATCGTTGCCACAAAGCACCTCTTCCGTAAAATCTTGTAAAAACGAGAGCATAGCCCATTTTTGAATTTTTTGACTTTCTTAAATTATTTGAAAATTCTAAGCTGAGTATCGAACCGCACAATATTATCACTTTCCTTTTCACTGCCTGACACGGCACAGCACAATTTCTGTCGCGAAACTGTCACAACAACATCATAGACGATGTTCATGACCTTATTATCAGTCTATATTCAAGTCGCCCGTTTCAGAGAGATGATCTGGCCGCATGGATGCGCGAATCGCTCGATGGTGGTGGCGGAGAGGTAGACGAAGAATGGACCCCGCCGTCAACGGAACCGGCCATTTGTAGCGAATCACCTAGAGCAGAGGGCGACACTACAGTAATGCAAAGGGCAATGTGTCCGTGGGAATCCAGGTGAGGCATTCGCTTACTATTTAGTCCCTCTATCTTGTATTTTTGAATTCTAGTCGTAAGAAAATAGGAGATTAGTGGACGATGTTTCTCTATATGTTGAAGCAAAAAATGTAATAATTAGAGAGATGGAAATTTCGTGACATATTATTGTTGTCTGGGTTTGTAGGGAATAGTCGCACATCTTGCAACTTACTCCAAGAATTCGAAGTTGACAAGGTGATTCTTTGAGGTCAGGATAAAAATCTTCAGCTTCCCAGCATTCCAACTTATCAGTTAGTGTGTACTTTATGAAAAAATGCAGACTAACCTCATATTAAAGTTTTCTAGCAAATCTTGAGATTTTAAGGGTAGATTTTGACGAGACTAGAGAACCGAAAATGATCTCTGAAGCAGTTTGTCTATGCAGACGCAGTCGAGGAGCCAGCGGCGCATTTTGCCTACCTATAAAAAGAGAGGTAAGCTTTCTTCCTTCAAATCATATCTTTACCCCAAAGCCTTATCCGACTTCTTCTAGGTAGCAGTGCTAAAGCGGATCTCTTGTGATTTGGATACCGGATACTGGCGCTACGAACGAGCATCACTGTCGGTCACGGTCGGATGTCATTCCGTACTGCCCCGAACACAAAGAGCTACGGCACTGTCCAGACACTATCGAAACTATCAGAATGGTGCAGTGTAACGAGAAAAATATACATATTTTTATATTCACGCTAATTATTTGTGCTGTGATGTTTGTAGGTGCTTCAAGTGTTAGCATATGTTCGTGTAGTATTCACAGGGTATTGTTAGTCTTTCATTTGTTCTTTCATATTTTACGGGTCTTTGCTTGTCTTTCGTTCATTCATTTATTTTGTTTGGTTGGGAAGAATAAATGCTTCCATCAGATTTTGTACGCAAGAAGTGTAGTTAAGCCAAACAACAATATTTAAAAACTTTGTTAAATTTTCAGTAACAAATCTGAGGTGTCGCAAAGAGTTTTTTGAGAACCTCTTTTTGTAGACCTCTAGGCTGAAAAAATTTTGCAATATAAGCGTTGACAATTAATTCCTTCATCGTAGATTCATCATTGGAAAATAAGTATCAAAATCATTTAGTAGGTCTTTATCAAAAAGAGAAATGTTAACGAGTAAATCAAGCACAAAAATTGTTATACGGTAAACTGTATGCTATACCGAATTTTGCGAAGCAGAGCAGTCTATAACTCGAATCTATCAAAAAACAAAGGCATTTTTGTTTTTATATGATTAACGATGCAGCTTCACCCTTTCTATCTTCTTCTCTACTTTGTAAGTGAACCCGAGATATCGTCATAAAAACGATTTAGTGTTTCTGATTAATCTGTAGATACTACTGTAGTTTATTAGAGGTTTTGTACTGAATTGTCAAAACAAAACCAAGCTTGTATCAAATGAAGTCTATCCTTCAGACAAAAAAGACTTTAGTTCCGCAACGCAAACCTAATGCTAAGTATCGTACGGATCGAACATTTCTTAGCACGCGTAAATTTCTTTTAATCTTCCGTAGATTTTCAAAAACCTTAATACCGAAACACGTAGTTAGTTCACGTAAAAGCGTAATATATACAGTGCTAATATGCCGCTAATGCGAAATGACAATGCGCCTTCTTTCCAAAAGAAATTGGATCATTACGGAGAGATATAGATGGATCTTTGCTCAAATGTTCAAAAGCTACAAACCATTGATAGCCTTGGTATGTGGCTGCTATTACGAAATCAACAAGGTTCCAAATTCAATTATTGCTGTCATTGTCAGGATTATTATAAGAATGACGAATTATGTATTACTTTTCAAATAACTGAGTCATCCAATCGGGACTAAGTGCGGATGATGACTTCGCGAACAAGTGAAAGTATTCGCGAATGCACTTATCAACACTTCAACATTCGCATTTCACAGAGAAGTTCTTTCTCATATCTGAAAGTGCCGGAATGACGTAAATTAGGTGTTCAATCGTAATTGTGTATTCGTAGAGAGTTCACAGGAAAGCAATTCTAAGCGCCTTTAACAAAAATCTCAGCACGTATCTTACACAATATTATCCCCCTTTGGGCTGAGTTTGGCATAAAACTTATCCTTGAACTTTTCCTTGAAAAAGGACTTTTGAGTTCTGTAAATCCATTCTCCCAATTACAAACACTGACCAAAATGCACTGTCATTACACAGGGTGTGCTGAAAATGTGCAACTGTTTGGTCGTAAATAAGTCTTTTGCCTTAATGTGTTTTGCCAGTTTTTGGATACTACTAGGTTTGCTAAAAATTAAGTTCGGTCGTTTTTAGCGGTTTGTAGAATTGCTTAAATCAGTTTTTGTGTGTATATATGGTACCATTGGAAAGAGCAAATTAAGGAGAATCGGTTGGTTGACTCTGTTTTCTCAAAAATAATTTCTCTAATAATGAAATGGTGAAGGAAAGAAAATTGGTCAGATTTTTTCCACAACGTTTCGAAAAATCATGTTCCAAAAAATGAACTGAAGGTCAGGTCTAAAGTGTAGATTCGCCACCCGCACAGCAAAATTTGAATTTCCAACCATTTGCATGGCCATAGATGGCCAAATTCGAGTTATCTGGAATGCCCAAAATTTGACCTTCACGCGCAAATGCCTGGAAATTTTCTCAGTTTTGACTGCAGAAATTCGGAAACAGCAGGTCACAATCTCTATTGTGGTTCGCCACCTAGCCAGAGGCTGTATGTATCCAGCCACCAAATTATTCGCCTTTGTACTCACTGCAGGCTGAGAAGAAAGCTAGAAATTCAAAAAAGCGATTTTTTAGAAGTCTGAACCATATAAGGTTATGACTGTCATTTTTTGGTAGCAGAAAATCTCGACTAATCAATATTTAAATAGAGGCTTGAGACTATCCTCTCTCAAAGAATCTTAGCTGGATAGTTATGTGAATTGTTATGAAGCTTTGAATAGTCAAATTTTCGCTTACCTGGGATTATTCAATACGCTGATTCCGAAAATCCACTTTTGAGAGCTTGAAAACGCCGAAAACAAGCGTTTTGCAGTGCCTTCCCCTTTGGGACGAGTGCAGCAAGACTGATGACGCCGAATCGTTGCAGGACCCAATGGTTATAGCATTGCAGCAGGCAGCCTTCAATGGTGAGAAGGAAATGGCCAACTCGTCCAAATGTGTAAGAACGGCCTGCGCATGTAAGTTTGAGAGCAATTTTCTCGGCAAGGAAGGCATGCTGTGCACTCGGGATTGCACTGTTTTCATACTTGGGCTATAAGGCGTCTACCGCATTAAAATTTGGAGTTGTTAAGTTTTGAGACCCACTGCCTTTAATGAGCCATTTTACGAAAAAACCAAAAAAAATCTGGAAATACAGCAGAATTTTCAAGCATCATACCATTACAACCTCTTACAGAGTGAACATTGGAAGAGCAGCCGCTACTGTCCCGAACTAGCTTATGCACGAAGCTTAACAGAGATGCGCGCAACTCATATCCGAAATCAGCGACTTTATTAGCGTAGTGTAAAAATCTTTGATTTGTTTGATTCCTTTCTGAAATAATGCGGCTCTTAACGGCTAACAATCTCTATAAAGTTCGTACCGTAATCTTACGGTAATGAAAGAAGGGAAGACAGAGCTTAGCACAAGCGGCTTATAAGCAAGCTGGATATCGTTTTTAGGAGAAAAAGCAAAGGGGCTATCGTTGTTGTGGCCGAAAAAACACAACTTAGGTCACGTCTTATCAAAGTTTCGTTGTTTAAGGGTTTGTTTTCGTTTATGGTTTATGGTCAAAAAGGACTCCGTAAAAGTTCGCGAAAGTCAAGGGGAACTTTGTTTTTTGCATCAAAGCCCTCGTGCCGAGCCCTGAGGGAGATTCACTCCATACTGCAAACCTAACTAAGTTGAAAACAACTCTACAGAATGGTGTCTCTTCTGCGTCTTATACCTGCCGGAAAAAAGTTTATAAAAAAAGTGAACAAAACTGAAATTGTCTTTGCACCTTTGAGGTATAATCAGCTCTATGGATATATCCTGGAACATTATTATGAGACCAAGGCGATTTTGGTAGGACTTCAGTACATCTGCATATAATAAACAATGAAGTTGAAAGCTTTATTAATGGTCAAGTTTTGAGCTCTATGAGACCTTTTTCATGCAAATTTCTTATGGATTTTGCAATGACTTCAGCACTCTTCATCAAATATCCACCACTAGTAAGCATAACAATAGGTATAGATTTTTGTCGACAGAGCTGGAACACCGCTTCATCTCGATGGACTATGCACTAAAAATATGGAATTTAAAAAATAATTCAGCAAAACTCCTTTTGGGATTCACCTTTGGACTTAGATTTAAGCAACCAAGTGGGTCATTTTCCAAGCTATCCGTCCCTGCATTCAAGATTACCAAATCGGCGGAGAATTCTGTCAGAGCTGCGGACAAATTGGATTTCAGCAGCCTAAATGCTCTGCCTTAACCAAATAAACTGATGTTTCAGCAAATACTACGAAAATGACCTTAAATATTCGGCATCGGATGTCATAGACCCAACATGAACTGATCTTGAGATGCCCTCTGACGCTTTATGATCCCACGGATAAATTCTCGGATTGTACAAGTCCAGAATGAAAACGCGTGGATCGTCACCGAAATCGCGTTCGTGTCCGTTGCCCTATAGAAAAAGAAAACGGAAAGTGATTAGCGAACAACCACGAAAAAGAATAAAAAGATCGCGTTAGAAGCAAACACGGGAATGTTTTAGCCGAATCACATCGAACAAGGATGTGGTATCAGCCGTCATTCTTGAAAAAGAATGAATGCTAATTAGCATCTCCGATGCTTTCAATCACACCAGAAGTTTTATGAAGCTTTCACAATTAGTTTCAGGAGGTTTTGTAAAGATCCGCATTCTGATAAGCAAGGATCGCCTCTCAGACAAAGTTATATTAAACCAGTGCATCACCTCTGCTTCGCAGAGGCTCGCACTGGCTCGCTTTACTATCTAGGCCCTACTTATTCTCGCATAAAAATGGCATTGGAACTCACCGAGCATTGCCGACTATCACGGACAAAATGTAAACAATACTCATTCCAAAAGCTTTTCTATGTGAAATCGGTGATTTCGCGTGGGTGAGACTTTTTGCAGGAGAACAAACGCAAATTTTTATAGGTTTTTGATTTTCCCATGGTTTTGACGGTTGCAATAAGAACAGCAGCCACCGTGAGCTACATCATTGCGCAAATATCTCGTCAAATGTTCTGGTAAAAGCATGGCAAAATGACCATTTACACAACCATTACTTTTTGGCGCCGTTTTTGTAAAGTAATGGACTTTTGATCACTTTTTTGGGCCTAAGTTCATGGCTTGCACATTTACTTGGCATAAACATCCACGACTCTGCAAAAAGTGGAATTACGAACCCAATTTTGCGGCTCAAATGCAAAGTGGATCCGTTTGGCGCGCAGTTTCTGAGGGATCCACTCAACGAATCTGCTCGTGCCTTTGCGTGTTGGACTTTCATGCGGGTAGCATGCGCTGTGCAAAATTTGAGCTCAGGATGTTGGCTGGAAAGTGCTCTACGAATTTCGTAACACACACACACACACACACACACACACACACACACACACACACACACACACACACACACACCACACACACACACACACACACACACACACACACACACACACACACACACACACACACACACACACACACACACACACACACACACACACACACACACACACACACACACACACACACACACACACACACACACACACACACACACACACACACACACACACACACACACACACACACACACACACACACACACACACACACACACACACACACACACACACACACACACACACACACACACACACACACACACACACACACACACACACACACACACACACACACACACACACACACACACACACACACACACACACACACACACACACACACACACACACACACACACACACACACACACACACACACACACACACACACACACACACACACACACACACACACACACACACACACACACACACACACACACACACACACACACACACACACACACACACACACACACACACACACACACACACACACACACACACACACACACACACACACAAAGTCACGTAAACATCCTTAGCCCGTTATTATAAGTTATGATGTTTGGGATGTGTTATCAGATTATTCAGGAAGAAGAATCTCCTACAGTTGTCTAGAATCAATTCTGCTTTTTTTTATATGAGTGAAGGATTTATAAATTAAGTAAACCTACGGAAGTACATATTGTGTATGAAGGAAAGTTAAGGATCTTATGAAAAAAGAGACTGATGGTCAAAAAGAAAAGCAGACACGAACAGACTTATACAGACAGGGCTCAGATTATGCAAGTGTATCGACCTTATCTAACATTAGAATGTTGCACTTGTCGGAACTTTTTAACTAAGTTTTAAACAAAACTGTACACTTCAGCTTCAACGAATTGAATGAACTAAGTCTAGCTCTTCCGGTAAAAAAGTGCAACCCAAGGAGTGTCAACCGTTTGACTTTTACTACATCTACATCTTATAGATAGATCCGAATTCATGAAACTTTTCATCTACTTCCATAATCAATAGTTTCTGTATTGCAAAAGTAAAAGTATGCAATGCCTGTACATGGTTCCAAAGTTCTTGGAAAGTTCTTCCACCGATAAGGAAATTGTTGTTTAAATCCACTTTATAGAATTTTTTTTAGTTTTGCGCCAACACTTCACAGCGTTCTAAAGCGGTTCTTTTCTCAGCCTTTTTTACAAGTAAATATCTTAAGTCGTCAAGTTTTATATGTTTAGTATATGCTAGTTTCTTTCAGAGCTTTTGATTGACATACAGCTAGCCTTGTGTTCTCGTAGATTTTTTAAGCTTTTTACCTTGATCAGAGGAAAGCAAATGTCTGGAGTATTCAACTCAAAAGTAATTTCCAAAGTGATTGATAATTCCTCATCTTTTTATTTATAATTGTGCATTCAAGCAAATTTGATTGGATTGCGACAATTAATTGGGGGGTCTTCATTATAAATGTAAACTAGAGTGTAAGCAAGCCAAGTCCACATTTATGGACGCGTGAGGACAATCTGAGCAGTAATCCAGTGATTTTTTGCTAATTTTACGGCTGCTTAAATCGCCGCACTCCGTTGGACAAATTCTTTCTTGACTGAACTGAAAACCAAGGCATTCAATGTCTTTGCGATGATTCTCAAGCGCTGTTCATTTTACTGTACCTCATATGATGTACAAAATAGCCTTTTGTATGTTAGACTAGCGCTTTTCACGCCTGATTTTGACGCAAGATATCAAGAAACTATAGTTTCTGGCTATAGCCTAAAATGTTGATTAAGTTTGCCAAAAACTTAGATTCTATTTTTCAGCTTTAAAAATAATTCGATTTGCATGTCTGCGTATGCTTTTCAATTTAAAAATCCTGGGCTTTAGCAAACTCATCCACGACATTTTAAGGTAGTTTCTCGAAATTCTGCATCACAATCACGCGTAAAAAACGCTAGTCTATGAACCAAACGCGCTATTTTGTGAATATACGCTAAGAAGATATAAACATTCACTAGTCATCAAAATGGCAACAAATATGTTGCTTCATGCTTTACAAAGAAGGTCAATATAATACAAAAAGCGGAGATTCAAGCATTTATGAAGTTAAATGAATTACTAGATTACATCTCAGCCTGTTCTCACGCATTCATAATTGTAAAATTGCTATCGTGTATTTTGTTTCACTCCTGTAATATCTATTTAGCTGATTTTTATAAGATTATTTTGATTTACCTGATGCGCGTCTACATCCACGATTAAAGCCTTTTCAATGAGTTTCAACGTAAATAATATCTTCAAAGCAAGTGAGATATCAGCATATACACAAAAGCCTCCTCCAAACGTTCCTAAATACAACAGATTGGTTAAAAATGCGCCTTTCTAGTTGATAAGAACCCACTATGCGCATGATGAAAGCCTCCTCCCAGATGTACGGACCAGCCACGTTCCAGAGCAATCTGACAAGCAGCTACTGTGCCACCGCATTGGTATCTATATTGAGAAACATTCAGTTCAGTATACAAAATCCAAAAAAAGGTCCCGTAACCACCAACCTCATTCGTCTCAAAAAGTACTTGTCCGTGATACATGTAGGAATAAAGCATGCAATAGGAACTTCGACTACTTTGGCTAGAACGCAAGGAGAGTATAAGCTGGCTAGATACCTGAAAAACATTGAAATTTATGGTTTCCTCATGAACTAATGTCTATCAATGGGTTGATGAAGATGATAGCTTCGCTGATGAGATGAAATTGAAGAAAAAAATTTTTGTTTAGATTGAAAAGAAATCATGGGACAAGCTGATACTTCCGCTGACAGACATCGAGAACATTGAGTGTTGATGAGTCGAATCACGCCTTTGCAATTCAGAATATTATTTGCTGCGTGTTTTTAGATGGTGAGTCATTGAAATGCCGCACAAGTGCTTTATTACGAAAAAGCATAAACATGTGCGGGACCCAGGATAATTAGACATATATTACTTTAAGAAGCGATGACTACCACGGACAATAAGCAGATCTATACTCCTATGTCAAATGTGCACTTCTGATACAACACTGGGTCTAGAAAAGCTTCTGTGCAGGCTATCAGTTGCTCATTCCCCTTAGGCCTAAGGCATACCTCACGCGATTTTGGTCGCCGCGCGATTTGGCACTGCAACGACTCTCCACAGCTGGTCGTAAACGCACTTTGCTTGGGCCAGACTTGCTGTGTTTGTTATAATTTACAGAATCTACGCACCCATGCATCTTAGAGCCTCGCATGCTTAATCTCCAGACATCTGGCAAATCGCCAAGTCGCGAGGATGTGGCGATTTCGCGAAATCGCGAAAGGTATGCCTTAGGCCTTATGGAATGAAATACAAGGGCGATGAGCAGGGTCGAGTAAGAGGTGTGGCGCACAACCGGCGGATACGATCCCTCCTAAGTGCTGTCTCCATACCCTTCCCTCCAGCATTTTCATTTGCCTACTCCGACTCAAAGATTCTATCAAGCATACTAACAAGTAACATATTTGTGATTGTCATCTCAACTAACCCCTGTAGGTCAAGTTTTGGCGAATTTTGAGGGTTCCAAATATTGTATTGGGACACCCAAGTGAAGTGACCATTTTCAAAACATGGCTAACTATGTTTCAAAAATGAATTAGCTACCTTTACCTGTACCTAATACAAAGCACTACTCCATATTCGCCTATATCATAAATCCTGCTCCAAATGAACATCAAACTATGGAATTAGGAGCCAGCCAAAATCTCGTTTGTCCCATTTTTCGCTCGCATTCATTGAGCTTCCAGCTACTAATGCTCAAAAGAAAAAAGGCGAATTTGGCTCTAATCATTTGCACAAAAACAGGAGATTTTGGCTATCGAACTGTACCTAATTTGTCCCCTAACATTCTTTTTGAAGGTAAGTTAATGAATGTGACACCACCCCGAAAAAGCTGTGGCTGCCACACATTTTCATGGGCTGTACATCCTATTAACTTACCTTCAAGCAATTCAGATACCTGCGTCTTTAATATCGCTGCTATTGCTCTTGACCTTCTTCTTTACACAGCAGGAATTTCACTTGAAATCGTTTCTTCTAAGGAAACATAAACGTTTTTCCTTACCTATGCAACGGCAAATACTACAAAAATATTGGCTACAAACACGCAAAGTCTGTGGAACGCGAGGAAAGGCGACAAGAATGTATCCTAACCTTCTCAATCTACACTAAATTGATTTGAGCCTGATAGGTCTTCTCTAATTTGAGATATTAGAAGCGAAAAATAGAACAGGATTTTCGCTTGTTCTTGACTCCTTAAATTGAAGGTTATTTGGAGTAGGATTCCTAACGGGAGCAAATGAGTAGTAGGTCTTTGTAATAAGTGCAAAAAGAAGCAGTTAACTTACCTTTAAAACAAAAGTGACATGTTCAAAAATGACTACTTCACAGGGTGGCCCGATGTTTGGAGACCAGTTCGGTGAGACTTGGTCCATAGAGGTTATTTGACATGCTTATTACAAAAACGATGCTCTTATGCTTTTATAGATTTTTTATTATGCTTACTGTACGTATATGAGGGTGAGCCAAAACATCAATGCGCTGGTATTTTGCATGTTGGGTCTATTTGACAATGTAACAAATATCATTTACGGCTTACAACAGAATCACCTTGATAACGACCCATCCCCCTCCTTGAGCCCTCAATATGACCCCAGGTTTGGCAAGCCACACCCCACGCTTGACCCTGGGTGAGTGAAGCCAGTTGACAAGGGCATGTCTTAGTTTTGCTGCTCTATTTCGAAAGGAAAAAAACCGGCATCTTAAATTTATTGAAGCCAAATGTATCTAACAGCAAACATTTTTTTGTGTCATTCCTCATCCTCTCATATGTGCATAGAAAAAGTTCGGAAGTAGCGCACAACGCGAAAATGATATGGTATTTGTTTATAATTTATGCCAGAAACTTGTTTCAACATGAATCTTATGTCTGAATAATTTAATGAAATGAAGAGGACAAGAAGTAAGGAAACTTGAACGAATTACTGACAGTGAGACAAAGCTGTTTGATATGACCCTTGAGCAGAAATTGATTCATATTTACTCAACAGTTGCAGGAACTCGAAAAATCGTAATGCAGCCAATTTCTTTTGAGTAGATATGAGGCAATCAAAGTAAACCATTATAAAATAAAATTGAGATGTATCTTTTTAGAAAATTTTCAAGCTTTCGAGACCTTAGCAACGAACTCGGTATGCTCTCAAATGTTCTCTTCTCTTACTATGTGGTCTTGTAGCAAAGCAGTATCAACTTTGAAATTTGAGGCAGAAATACTTTACTAAATTTCTGTTCAGGTTAAGACGAGGTACTATCAAACGAGCCCCCCACTTGGTAGCGAGATTTATTGAATGATACCTCATCCTTCGCTTTAGGGACTTTTTTCTCAAAAATGTCGAAACACAGCATGCCAACAAGCATGTATACTACTGGATTGGCTAAAAAATATGTTCGGTCGTTTTTAGCGATTTGTGAGAATGTTACAGATAAATTTGTGTATATATGGTAAAATTCGAAGGCGCAAGTCAAGAAGGACTGTAGTCAACTCTTTTTTTAAAGATTTTTATCATAACGAAATCGTGCAGGGAAGAAAAATAGTCAGATTTTTCCAAGCTCCAAAAAACAAAGTGAAGTTGGGTGAAATGTACAGTTGACATCCACGCAAAAAAAATTATAAATCTTCAACCATTTTCATGGTCATACATGGTCAGATCTGAATTACTCAAAAATTTACTTTCACGCTCACGTGCCCAGAAATTCCCACATTCTTGCTGCAGAGGTTCACAAACAGCAGATCACGATTTCCGCTGTATTTCGCCATTTAGCCAAAGGTTTTTTGTATTTGATCACCAAATTACTTGTCTGTGTAATCACTAAAGGCTGAGAAAGAAACTCGATAAAAAGCGATTTTTTGCAAGTCTGACCATTTAAGAGCATGACTATCATTTTTTGGTGACAGAAAACCTAGACTACTCGATATTAGGAAGTTCAGGCTTGAAGCTATTCTCGCAAAAAATCTTAGCTAAGTAGCTGCTACCTGAATTGCCAAATAGCTTCGAATCTGCACGTCAAAAGGAAATATTCATTAGCCAACTAGTAAGTAATTGTATTAACTTACAATTTGGTATGAGCAATAAGAAGATCATTCCGTGTAGCTTCCACTGGTCTGACTATGCTATCGTCGGATACAAGCTCCCACTCTGAAAAAAGGATGATAAGAGAATCTGTAGCATGTTCGTAGTTCTACAAAATGATACCTTTCAACTTCGCGTACACTCTGCCCCATTTACCCGCATCAAATGGGTGGCATTTCTCGATGCCAAACATCTTTACATCGTAGATTTCATGGAAAACGAGAGGACATTGATGTTCAGAGATTCCAACCAGTAGTCCCGTGGCTCGAACTCTCTCATCAAATGTACCTCTAAAGTATTTGCTAGAACTCGGACATGGGCTGAAAGCGCAGATAAACTCACGACGTCGACCTCGCAACAGCGCCATAGCCTCTAGAAGACGACTGCGTCGAGGATGTACGGTCGAAAGACATGCATCAATGTACATTCACCGCTCTTCTCATAACAAATCGACTAAATGGAATCGATGTTTATATGACATCACGTAACCATTTCAGGCTATCATATTCGCAGCAAATAATAGCATTTTATGCGATCAATCGTGATTACTAGCACTAAACTAGAATAACAGATTTTTTATTTTCGTCTACTTTTGTACGCCATATCCGGCAAACCTGCGACCAGAATAGAATTCAAAAAGCATGGTAGCTATGCTTCGTCTTCCTAAGATCCAAGTTCGAAATATGCGCCAAAAATTGCCAGAAGTTTGAAAGAGGTAATTTTCCTTTTTTCAGAGCAATTATTTTTTTCCAGTCGCAGGCGTTGTAACCAGCAATGAATACTCGTATGAGGCAAGATCTATTGCAAGCTTTCTGGAGCGATGTTTTTATTTGAAAACTTTTACCAAAAAAGGTTAAGCTAATCCTATCTATAGCTTCATCATAAGTGGACGTCTACCTACGATATTTTGGTCATAGGTCCCGACGACCTTATACTACTGATATGGTACATTTCGGATGCTCTTATCCCAAAACCGAGCTGACTGCGTTTTGAAACTGTTGAAGACCTCGATTTCTGGCGCTGATATTAGCTATTTCTGCTTCAAAACGCTTATGTGGAAAAAATGGCTGAATGTCGCTTCATCTGACAAATAAGAAGGGTATAGCATTTTTTTAGATCAAGCTCCTGCAAATTCTGCGGTCTGTCTACAATCCGAAAAATGTGCCTTGTCGCAACTAGCGCAAAGGGTGTTCATTTTGGAACCCCTGGGTTTATAGTTATTTTTTGGAATTGAACAGCATATTTGATAGCTAGCGCCATTGCACACCAAAAACATATCTAAAACCGACGTGCATTTGCATCCATTAGGTCGTCCCGAAAGTTCGTTCGCACCATTTTCAAAACTTCATGATTTATGGTTTTTTTTTCAGCCTATTCAACTGCTTTTAGTTTTATGTGAAGGAGCATATCATGCTCTCTCTCTAATGATGTTTTACCTACTTACCAATGTTCATCTGCTGCATAGATAGGAGCGGTAGAAGAAAATTATTTAAAATTTGAATTCTCTGTGTAACATATAAGTTCTATTACCTATTCTTTCTAACCGTGCAAAGTTTGTGCTGATTGAAAGCCCCTATTAAATGTTATGATTTTCGAGAATGCCAAAATAAATCAAATTCGCCCTTTTGTATTGCTTGCTCGAAAATCATAACTTTCCATAGAGATGTTCAATCAGTACCTCTGCACATTTAGGCCCGTATGCACAAACATTTTTGCGGCGAGGGGAGCGGCGTCCCCCGTTATGAAGGGACCGCGTGCGGACGCCGCTGCGGCTTTTTCATCATTGGGGACGCCGCTCCCCTCGCCGCAGGGATGTTAGTGCATGCGGCCCTTAGAAAGAGCAGGCAACGTAGCCTACATTACCGCGTGCTCCGATTTTTGCTGCAATTTTTTATGACCCTACATAGAAAATTCAAAATTTGACTAATTTTCTTCTACCGCCCCTATCTATGCAACAGATAAACATTGGTAAGTAGCTAATGTACCATTGTAAAGAGCATGTGTGCTCTTTCACATAAAAATAAAAGCAGTTGAAACGGTTAGAAAATCAGATGTTATAAATTTTTGAAAATGGTGCGAACGAACTTTCGGGACCCCAATACTTTTGGTATTTTTGAAAAGAATTGGCAGAACTCTTTGAATACCCTGATATATAACTTACTCCTAAAAACCTTGATACATTTGTCGAGAAGCAGTTTTTCTCTTGCTATTGTGAAGAAAATGATTATCTGGCTCTAAAAAAATCCACGATTTTTGACCTTTTCGCCGTACGTTACAGACTCTGTAATTTTTAGAACCTCATCGGGTCATTATCACGAATTACAGTGATATTGGAGGTTGTGAAAATGTTAATGACCATCTTCAGCAAGGCGTTTAACTAGGAAGAGAGTAATCGACTTTAGCAGATTTCTAAAAAAAAGAGTGCACAGCTTTCCCTTCCATACATTGGTACAGGAGTGGGTGATAAACGGGAAGACTTTCAGAATGACTTAGTATATGAAGCACAACGAAATAAATAAGCTTAGTTTATGAAGATTTGTACAAACATCAACGACTAATCTGAGAAGCGCTTGTCCATCCACTACGATTTCTCCAGGTGCAAAGTAAAATAGCGGAGATGCTAATTGCATGGGAGAGAAAGTGTTGCCGATTTTAGATCTCAGACTTTTGCTGTAAACGATACGTCAATTTTATGTGGCACCAATTTTCATCGATTATTCAATAATCAGACCAAACAAACGCAATATCATATTGATTTTTGCAAGATTCAGATCTACCCTCAACAAGAATAAGAGTTTGGTGACAAAATTCAATGGTTGTGACTATCCTGAAGTTCGCAAAATCTTAGGAAAAAAGCCATGACCCAAGTGTTGCTTGTTGGAAGAAGAGCTAGGTAAGCAATAACTAGTTACCACCAACGAGTCTCAGGAAGCAAAAATTGAATCTAGATAGTGAATACAAATACTGGGAACGAACAACGTCAACAGTAATTTGCTCCAATTTCATGCACAAAAACATCTCACAGTAAACATGCATATTACTTCCAGCCACATTATTTCGAGGAATCTGTTTGAATGTGCAAGTTGAAAGTTTCAAATGTTTCCAGATGTCTGCGCAATCGCATTAGTATAGTGAGATAATCCTTCCCACTAGCACTTAGCTTTCAAAATGCTTTAAGCTTTGTAAGAAATTGGCAACAGAAGATTATCAAAAGCCTTGCCAGCTGATGGCTAGTAAGTTTTGCAGCCGAGAAGAAAACGAGACGAGAAGTTAACACAATCGCAAGTGATTCAAACATTAGCTCGGCTTCTTACCACAAATAAAACACAGCTAAACATAGGGTGTCCCAAAAATGTGCCTACTGTTTGACTGTTAATAACTCTTTTGTAGTGAACTCTTTAGAGAAGCATTGAGTACCATTTTGTAGAGCTAGCTTCAACTTAGATTACAACATAGAGAGAATCACTCATCTCTTTTCATTACTGTGGGATTACGGTAGGAAGTTCAAAGAGGGTTTTAAGTCATCAATGGCCTATTTTGCCTCAGAAAGGAATAAAGCAGTCTGGAAACTTTCACACTGGGCTGAGGTTCGCAACTTATCATGATGCTTCATCAGAAAGTTATGCGAGGTAAGCAGTAGCAGCCGTTTTTTCAATGTTCCTAAAACGTGCAGTTACACCGTTCAAAAAGTTGCACCATCTTGCACATACTTGAGATTGAACTCAGCGTCCACGAAAACCCTATTACACAAATTTTCACATTTTTTTGAAAAATCTTGAAACGGCAGCTTTTTCCGCAATGTCACCAGATACATACTTGGAGATTCTACCGTAATCCTACAGTAACGAAGAGTGATCGGTGATACGCTCTATACTGTAAATCTAAGTTGAAGCCAGCCCTACAAAACTAGACTCAAAGCTTCTTGAAAGACTTCATTACAAGAGAGTAATTGACAATCAAACAGTAGGCACATTTTTTGGGAAAATCCTGTATATTGGTGCTCAGCTATGGAAACGCCACATACCATTCGTTTTGTCAGTTGTGTACACTTTAATGTAAATTTTTCCGTGGACTATGTTTACCATTTACTCGATTTATTCTCAAAACCGTAATGTCATAATTGCAGCATTCAAAGGTCCCATCTTTTGTTTTTACAAGCACAGACAATGACTTCGCATAACTGAGGTCTACCTGCTGTGTGGAACTTGTTTCTAAGCAACTTTCAATCAACATACCTTCAAACATCACAGAAATGCCAAGATCGTAATGGTAGATAAGCAGTATGCAGGAAGAAACACAATGGCTGATTCAGGCTATGAGAAAGGACCTGCAAGGTACTGAGTTGAAACTCTCAAGTTAAATGAAGATTTCTCCCGACGATATGTTACTATACGAGTTACTTATACTTGGTAATACGGTAAAGATTCAAAAAGATGAGAAAAGAGTCGTAATAGTCACATGTATGTAGAAAGAATACAGGCAAATACCCAATAATAAGTAGACAAATGCAGGATTATTAGAATGAGCACGTTTTTCTGTATGCGTCATCTCACGGTTGTGAATTGTGTAGATCTCAGTAACATTGTTCTAGCAGAATGTATAAACAACAATATTGAACGAAGAGCAAAAAACTGATGTAGGGCCCCAACCCGAGACTGGATTTCTAAATTTCAAAGCGGTCCACATCGCTTCTAAAATCATGTAAGAAGCTTTTCATAAATGACTGAGAACTTCACTCACAGGATTCAAATCGTTATATGAAAAAAAAAATCCTGAAGGGCAAAAAACTTGAGCTCCTTAAAAATAAGATAGTGTAACCGAAGCTATGGCCGTCCATTTGAGAAAAAATTGCCATCACCCTTTCTCATTTAAAAAATGTGAAAATAAAACAAAACTGGTTACAGTAAAATATGCCCCTTTTCTAAAAAATTAGTCAAAACTTCGTACATTCAACGTACTTTAGGAAATCTCTAGCGGATAGCAGTACCAACCCCGAAGCATTTCATTTATAAAAGAGATTTTACAAAATGTAGCTTTCATATAAATTAGCTTTCTTCCCGGCTTCATTTATCAAAAAGGTTCGCATCCCAAGTATTTTGAGGAGGGGTTTGCTTTTCCCTCGAAAAGACAATTACGGGACGTGTAGAATGACCTTTGAAAATCTGATTTGTCATCAGCATTTGTAATTTATTAGCTCGGACAGAGCGCGAAAAGCATTGCTGAAACGAGCCGATTCTAGATAAACTCATATTTATTAATGAAAATCCCCCAGCGAATTTGAAAATTAAAAGATGAGCCGCAAAGTGCGTGATAGGGAATCTAAAGTTTTATTATCTCACATTCTTTCAGCTCGGCTATGAATTTTGCAGGTTCAAGAGCATCAGTCGCCAGTCTTACATTATGTCTTCAAGTGTTGAAAACCTCTGAAAAATTCAAAATCGTTTCTATTGATTGCCATTGCGGATTAGTGCTTTTTGTCATTCTGGCCATGAGGAACCCATGCTCAAGAATAACGAAAAACACAATGTCTAGGATGTGCTTTACACTGTCTTCTGTAAAACGGCAACAATGCATTCAGAGGGCATTCGACCAGCTCGAAAGCTGTCAAGCCTCAGATATTTATTTCCATAAAAGATAAGAACTGGGAAAACACACCACGCCCACGAAAAGAATTGAAGGCACCCTCTGCAGACACTGGCTTTGGGTGTTATCTCAAATTTCTGGACATGCTGAGCCAAACTGTCCTTTTTGACGTAAAGTACAAGCGAAGGGAGAGGCAAACATGCCGCCACTGGAAGACGGGGCTTCGTGGCCCAATTAAGGCTTGGTAATGGTCAGAGAGCACGTGCGCGGGAGAGACGCAGACTGCGTCGCGGGCGCGAGCAGCCGTGATTGGGTCACAAAGCTCGCCCTAACTGCCAAGCCACTTAAATCAAAGGTTAGATTAGGTTGACTAGGAAATAATTTTGGTCCCTTTCAAATTTGTGGAGATGTCACAGATAAATTCATGATTGCACGGTAGTTGGAAAGAATAAATTCAGGAGGATCGGGTCAAATTTATTTGCTCAACAATTTTTTTCTTGATGATGAAATCAGGAAAGCAGAGAAGTAAGCTTTTCGTCAGATTCCAAGAGAATCATCTTCCAACAAACTGAAACTGAGGGGAGGGAGGAGGCATGAATGGTACGCACACATGCTATTTCGATATTTCTAACCATGGCCATAGATGGACAAATTCGAGAGATCTGCACTATCTAAAAATGGTGATCTCTAAACCTTTTCAAATGAAATTGAGAATCTTTCTAGATGATGCTAAATGTGCACAAATCGCCGAAACAGACCAGAACGATATATGTGAATTTCAAAACATTAGGTGCATTTCCTCGCGGACAATAACGAGGAAGTGGAAAAGTACTAGTTTGACTGGACATGTGAAGGTGGCATAATTTCACTTTATAGGTCTGTCAAATACCCTTCCCCCCCCCCCGTTCCAAGTTTTGGGGGTATTCAGAAAGTTCCATCTCTTGTTTCCTGAAATGGAATAATGCTGCAATATTCCCGCGATCGGATGTAAATCTTTTCCGCCACAAGCACAACTTCAAATCAAAACCAAACTTTTCCAGCGAAGCTCAGACGATGTAAGAAACTTACAGATGAGATCAGCCCAACTGTTACAATCAGCGGTTAACTGATGACAGCTTGCCCCCGTTGCAGGCTATCATCAATCTCAATCCTAATCGCACGCCACATTTTAATTGCGGCTGTCACAGCGCTATTTTCTAGCATAATACGATATTCCAGACTACAAAGGGCTTGCCCGAACTGTCGTGCTGCCGCAGTGAATGACGTCACTCGCCCTGAACCAGTCATCGATCGATATGGGCTTGATCGACGGCCGGCATAACCGCGCCCACGCAGTGACAGTTTCGCTTTTGTTCACTTTGGCTTGTCTTGGGAGCTTTCCGTCATCGGAGTACTGTTTCTAACGTTGAAGGAAGTTGCTTATCATGTTAACAAGACTGAATTCAAAGAATGAAGGATTCTTTGCTTTTCACTTCGAGCGCCCCATTTTATTGACCAGCCTTGTCAATTTCAAATTCAAATTTTTGAAACTTCCGCACCTTAATATGCTATCAGTAAGTAGAGAACTCAGAAAAGTTGTATAGCATGCAAATTCCTTCTCAAAAGCCAAAACTTCTTGCAATTTTGACAAAGTATCATTTCGCTTTTTGTTGCTACGTATCGTCCGAATACGCGTTTTATCATTCTTTAGGTTTTGGCCATATTTTACCCGTGTCACCCGTGTTACCAGTGTTACCCGTGTTACTAGTGTTACTCACCAGTCAAGGATATTGCGTTCTAAAATGAGACTGTATTGTGATCATTTCACTATTCAACAGCAATAAAAGCGGTAACACTAATAACACCAGTAACACGAGTGACACTAATAACACGCGTAACACGAGTAACACTGGGAAACCAGTAACACAGGTAACACGGATAAAGTATGGCCAGAGCCTTACTTTGCTGCCAGCACGATTCGTACAGCCTATGATAGAAAAAAGTTCTATTCCTCATTTTTTTCTCATTATTCGTTTGTTGACATCTTCTTGATGATTGGGATTACTTCGTCAAAACTTTATGATTATTAAAATAAAAAACGGCATGATAAGAAAGATAAGAATCTCAAAGCATGCAGAACACGTGGCTACGTTAGTTACGCAATTCTCTTCTCGTAAACGAAGCAGGGAAGAAGAGGTAAATGACGAGCTAATTACTAGCTAGTTAAGCGAGATGAGGTGCTTTGTCGATAACAAACCACGCATATCAAGGAGGTGTCTCGCTTGCAAACACAAAGGATCAAAAATCACTCGGCACTAGTTTTTGGAGAACTCAAAAGCTTTCGTTGGTTAGTGAACCAAACATCGTGCGCTGCAGCTTGATGCAAAACTTGAGACAGGGGAGTTTGTTAGGTTAGAGAAATGGAAAGTCACAAGGTGAATTCAATGATCAGTGAGCTGGATTTTTGTCACTGGTTTAGTTGTCCACGTTTGAAGATCCTTATGAAATTCACACGCAGTAAAAGAAGATTGTTCATTTTTAACTGTTACTAAAGAATTATAGGAGTAAGCTTCCTTGGAATTAGCTAGAAAATTTCCATGAATTTTGGCTAAAACTTTTTTTCAGTTACTCTTACATGAAGAGCTAATAACTTGCTTTGTATCAACTAAATTTCCATGAATTTCGGCTAGAACCTTTCTCAATAATTCTTATACTATAGCTTGGGAGGATCAAAACATTTTCGAAATTGCTCCTTCAAATTCGAAGAACTTGCTGCTTTGCACCGTACATCATTTCGATCGCCCGAGTCCGGCATTCAATCTCAAATAGCAGGCAAAGGACATTTGATACATATGAAGCAAAAATACGTTTATCCAAAACGTTTTGGCAATGAAATCCCTTGCACTTTGCCACATTATGCTATCTATTTTGGCAGTCCGCGTCTGGATGATTCACCTGATTGCCAAAATAGGATATTTATGTGTCTCAATGTTTACTCAGTTTGAGCGCAAAATTCATGCTTGGCCTCAGCAGTTGAATTCGATGTGGAAATGCACGATGGATCTATTATTGATGCAGTCGGTATAATTTTGTAGAATATTATATTTTGAGATTTTTAGAACTCTTCTCATATGGATAATTAAAAAATAGAATAATTCAAATCCTGTAGAGTTAGTTGCAGTCCCTTCGAAAATGGATTTCTCATAAATTTTATTGCATATCGCATTTTCAAAGTGTGGACAAATATAGCGAGGCTTCGCAGGATTGTTTGCATTTTCGAGAGTGCATTTGAAAGTTCGATTGGTCTACATCAGTTTGCTTTGGGATTCAATTGGACATCACTGTTCAGTCGCATAGATCACTGAGCCAGGGTAGAAGAAGGAGAGCAGCGAAAAAGAATTATAAAGACAGAGTATGTCAAGAACAATCTCCTTACTCTTCGTTTCCTCTTACTTCCTGAATGCGTTCTTTTCAAAAAGTCTAGAATCCTTCTCAAAATAAGTACAAATATCGGTAAGAAACGAAAGAAGTAGAAGAAGTAGAGTCTGCTAAACAATGGCATGGATTTTTTTGCTGGAAGCTGGAGCTGGCAGCTTCTCGTCAATCGACTGGCGCATGCTCGTGGATGTATAGGCATGCGATCTTTGCAAAAAGGGCGTGGCAAGAGGAAGCCCGTTGTCAGGGAGTTATAGGCGTCTATTGAACGTATTTGTGCATATTTTCCGTCGCACACCTCAAATGCTGCAATTTGCTGTTTTCGAGCTTACGAAGACTTGGTTAAGGTGCAGCTTTGCTCACTTTCTCAAAGCAATTCGAGACGTGCATGCAAGTGTTATTCAGCTGTCAAAATTTCTGAAGTTGTGAGGTTTTTTACGTTTTTTTCTCTTGTAAGAGGAGATTGTATTGCTTATCTTTTGAAGCTTATATTTTCAGACGGTGGCACATGATAGTTCGTACATTTTGGATTGGTTCTGGCTTTTCATGGGTGTCTAAATCTTTTTTCATGGTTTTTTGGCCCTATAGTCCCACACTGCCTTTATCTTCAGTCTTGCTGTATTTTGTATCCCCTACCCATAATTCCTGCCAAACTCTGGAGCTGCAGAAGTTACAGCTGCAGAAGATTCTTCATCTTTTCTGCGCCAGTCAAAGTCTTGTAGGAATTTTTATCTAAATGGTGCCGCAGTCGTCATTATCAGCAGCGTCTGTTGCAGTGATCATTTATCTTTGTTTACTCGGCTCCCGTTGTTGTCTCACAATCGATGTGGACATAATACAGCATTGATTACAGATGGACTTTGAGGCTCCACCACCTTTCACAGGAGCATTAGACGAGCCTCCAGATGTGGAATTGGATGCTCGATTGACCGTCGACGACGATGATGAGGTGGCCAGTCAAGCAGACATTCCTATCGACCTCCCTTGTTCCTCGTCTCCACCAAGTTTACCGCCGGTAATTTCTGTGGCGAAGAGGAAATCGCCTGAACCCAAATCACCCACTCCTCCACCACAAGTTTCGAAGGACAATCCTCTGCCGGAGGTAAACGGGATTATTGAAAATGGAGGTAGGTCACATAATTTCTGTTTATGTTACTGCCAACAATTCGTATTTAGATTCACAAGCGCCCAATGATGATAACTTGGAAGTGAATGATTTGCGGCAGTCCATCTCACCCACAACGGACAGTAAAGAAAGTTCGGAAGAATCCCGGGAAGCTGTAGAGTCGGCTACTTCGTACGTTCCTCCCACTGAGGATCAAAGCCACAGTCGCGAGGTTGTCGAGGAAACGGACAGCAATGTGGGACATGTCTCACAAGATCAAGAAAAGGGCTCGCCTGTTGCTATAAATAAAGCGAAGAAGAAGACGATTTTGATGATTTTGGCGATTTTGCTGGTGTTGATGGAGACGCAGAGAGGAATGGGGATGGTAGGTACCTTCTGCAGTTAATTTTATACAATTTCCTTGCTTGACAGTGCGTAGAATTGACGCTCGAGGCTTACATAAAGTAAAGAGTTAGTAGTAGATTTCATCAATGCGATTCTCTTGATCCTTTGAAGCTCAGGGATCTTGAGTGAATTTTCCTGGACACTGCTTACAGCAAAATTTTCTCTTTGAATGAAGGCAATCTAAAATCGAGTGTTCAGCAAGCAAATTGCGTTGAGTTGACACTACAAGGATGATAACATCGAAACAAACCTTCTAGATTCACATGCTGAGCCGATGGAAAAAGTTGAGCGAGCAGGTTTCGAATGGAACGCTTTTGAAAGGAACGATGATGAGGAGAATCAGGTATGCACGTGGCTTTCGGGCGAGTTTAATGCTAGAGAAGTGCAAGGGAGTTCTTGACATGTTTTTTGCTTAATTCAGCGCACGAACTGAACATGATTTTCTTCGTCGTTTAGTCTCTATACGCACACTCTCTTGCTGATACTTTTGGGTTAATTTCTTTGAGGCGAGGAGAATCCTTATAGACTAAATCAAGTGTTGGCGGTACACTAGATTGCGCCTGCTTTTCATAGACTTTTCAACATGTGTCAGTCTGTGCGTTGTTAGGCGTTACTCGAATCCGGAGTTATTTGATGTGTTGAAGAGACCGGCAGTTTGCTCTCTTTAAAACGTTTGAAGTCTTTTTTAACCTATATGTCAACCCAACAATAGAAAGAGTCCTCAGCAGGACTAATCGGACCAAATATGATATGAATTGCTTGTTTTGGAGCGTAAGCGTTTGATTGCATTTGTATCGATATTTGTCTCTCGCAAATTATTTTGATGGCTAATATTTCTTTTTTGAAGGTGCAAACGGAAAATACGAATCAGTCAGACGGTTGGAATGCTTTTGACCAAAGTAATGCGGCAGAAGGTGTGTTTTGATTTTCATCGTCGTAATTTTTATCGCTAGTGCTGTTTGCAGACAACGACTGGCCCGCAGATTTCCAAGATGCTGCCGTCGTCCAAGACTCCAAAAATGGTGATCAATTTGGCTTTGACGAGAACACATCTAGTTTATGTCCGGTCTTGGATGAACTGTTTGACTCACTTGATCTTTGGAATGTGGAAAGCGAAATAGGCGGTGATGAGGTATTCTTGTTTTTTTCTTCTACGTGGTCCAAATTCATGAAGTCTTTCTGTTCAGGCGCATGACCTTAATGCCGTGCTTGACGCTGATGAACCTCCGAAAGCTGAAAGCGATTCTAGTCCTGATTTGATTTCCACTCGCCGGTTCGTCCTATCCGTTTTGAGGCTCATTTTATAAGACGTTTTTCTTGTAGGAGTTTTGATCTTTGGTTTGCTTTGCGGATTGTCGAAGACGCATTGGCTTTGAAGTTTGAATGGAAAGGCTCCGAACACGGTGAAAATCTATACAAAGCGCTCAGAGTTGACCCGGTGAGATTTCCTCATAGGACTGGCATGCTCCAGTTCCTAATCCGAACTTTTCAGAAGATTGCTGGACGTGGATCTTTGCCTCCTCTTTCTACTTCAACTGTGCTTGAACCAACACCATTTACTGCAAATGGAACAACGTAAGTATTTTTCATGTGTAAATTTGAGGCTTTTCTTCTTTATTGCTTTGCTTCCTTCTTTTTTTTTTTACATTTAAGGGAATTGTGAAGCTTTTATTGGTTGACGATGAGGAACGAAGTCAATTTTCAGTGATTTGGTGTAAAATGACTGTTCTTTATTACGGTGCAAAGATACTGATTCGGTTCTGATGAAAGTGGGTGTGACGGGGTTGCTTAGATTTCCAATTTGTCGCCCTGATTTTGGGTGGTCAAGTGTTTTTGGTGGCTTTGAATATGTCTGGAGGCTTTCACTCGGTGTCTAGAATGTTCCTTTTAGTTTTTGCATACATGATACATTTTGAATGTATGGTGTCAAGATCTAAAGCCCGTTCTTACTATCAGTCAATGAGCCTTAGTTTAGAAGCGGCTGAATCACTAGTTGAAAAAAAAAAACATTTCCTCAGGAATCTAGTGAGAAATGAAATTTGGAAATGCTTTACACTGGTTGTTCTGCATTCAGTCTGAAATTCAAATCCATGTTATTTGTTCTTTCGTAAATTCAATCAAGCTATGAAGTGGTAAAGAAAAGAGAAAAAGCAGTAGCTTATGTATCCTGCTAGGGTCAGCTCGATTTACTTCTACCACCATCTTCCGCATAGTGAGCGTCAGTGGCCGCGATTAGCGTTTCTTTCACTGAAACTATAATTGCTATCCTGAATTTGAAGAAGGAACTCAAATATACAAATAATAAACGTAAGCTATAGCTTCTTAGTCTACCACCTTGGCTCAGCTTCATCAAACTTAAATAACCTTACTAGATAGTTGATTTAGGTAAATATCGTTCTTTCTTTACCTGCATTTATTTAGCGCTTGATATGCCGGGGTTCAATGAACACAATTTAGACGTCGATCTGTAATTATCTCGCGAGAAGAAGGAGCCCGTGATGCCAAGGTTCGTGCATCGGATGCACCCTCAAAGCCATCTCAGCCTAGAACCTCTCCCATTGTTGAGTCACCTACAATTCCTCAAGCCGATTTTGACTGGGATAAGTCGGGATTGACTAATCCGACGAATGCAGCCAGTAAGTCAATTCGTTATGAAAGGCTCTCATTTTCTGATTGTTTCCCCCTTTTAGATCGTTCTTCGGCGTTGCTTGATGTTGACTATTTTTCCGCAAATAGCGGTACTAATATGTCTACAATATCAACTTTGCAAAAGGAACTAGATCAATTAGGACTATTGAATTCATCAACGCAGTCGCTGAAGAAGCCAGCAAATCAGCCGTAAGTTTTTATTCTCCTTTTCTACCATAATCATATTTCTATTTTCTTAGTGGATTGTGTAACATGCGGCTTATACTGTTTACCATTTTTCATCCAAAGATTTTGACCAGGATAGCTTACCCGGTGTTCAAAAGTTTTCTTACAACAAGGCACACGTCAGATTTCGCGCTCGAAAGCGCCCAGAAGCTCAAAAAGCACAAAAGCGCCCAAGCTTTTTAATCTCTCTTCGCATTTCTCATCTTTCCTACACATTGCGCGCAGTGTGTTGGCACTTTTAGGCTAGCGCGGAACATGTGAGCATAAGAAATGTGAGGATAGTTTATGAAAGCGCTCAGTCGTACAGATGTTAAGTATATTGGGTGACCATGGTCATTCATGATGAGTCAGATGTCAGTACTCAGCGGTCGTGTAAATTTGAAAGGCTTAAACCAGTGCTGTTAGAGTATTCGGAAGTAAGTCTGACTGCGTTATGAGCATCTTTCGCCGCTGAACCTGCATGGCAGTGCAGAAGTGTAGTATCTTCTTAGGGCTATTTTCTGTCCGACAACAGTTCCTCATCAAACTTTTACGATAATTCGTGCACTCACCCGGAATTTCTCTTAGCGCGAGAGGTTAGTGGTATGAGGCGCCGCTGTGACCAGAATGGACCAACTATCCCAGACCTGAGCCACCAAGCCATTTAACCCCCAGTGCACGTTAAAATCTTGGCAGAGTAATTTGGAAGAATTGAAGCGTGGTAATTGGCTGACCCCGCATTTATTGAAGCTTCGCACGCATCACAGGTAGGTGCCAGAGTAAGCGAATATTTTGTTCAGCTTCGTTCAGCTGCAAAAGGCGCACAGAATTAACGTTGATTCTGCGCGGGACCTGCAGCTGAAGCAGGCCCTGGCAGGGGTAGAGGACTATATGTCGCCGAAAAAGGGCGGTCCCCACGGTCATTTGCGACAAATACGCACTCTTGTACATGCGCGGACATGCGTTCCTGCAGGGAATCCGCGCGGGACTCTTCCAAATTCGGCGACATATAGTCCCCCACCCCCCTGGCAGCAGTAGAGATTAGGATAGAGGAACGAACGCCTCAATTAGGCATCGCCTCCGCGGGCTGCTGGTCCTTTCGTCCTACTGTTGTGCATCGTGTTGGGACCAGTGGTCCGCAGAGGCGGTGCCTAACTGAGGTGTTCGTTCCTCCACCTTAGAGATTATGCACCAGACATTAATTCTGCGCGCCTTCTGCAGCTGAACGAAGCTGAACAAAATATTCGCTTACTCTGGCACCTAACACTGCCTCTCGGCTCTCAGATAGAATGCGAGCGACACATGTCCGCAGAGGGGATTGAAGACGCTGAGTCCTTTATCGTTATACTTTTTTCAATATCGTCCATTAATCACAAGAAAATTTTCTAATTTGTCACAACTACAATAATCGGCCATATAATGAGCAAAGTATGGTAACGCGCAGTATGCTAATCGGGAAGGAACTGTTGCTACCATCAGAGTGGTCACATTGATCCAGCGCGCGAGCATAGATGTGACAAAGTTCTTACCACATTGCGAGGGCCCCTGGGGCCACTGGTTGTCTTTGTAAAGCATACGATACACGCGATCCCAGATGTGGTACCAGAAACTGTAATGGTCAGACCTGAACAATCCAGATATCTTGAGCCTGTTTGGAATTTGATAGTCGTTCATAAACATTTATTTGCTACAGATCCGTGCTGGACGTGCTAATGGCTTCAAAGTCTGAAGGCAAAGCAAGCCGACCTCCGTCCGAACTCTCCTTAGATGCAAGGGCTTTACATGACCAGTTACCAGATATTGAATTCTTGCGGGCGAACATGATAATGTTTCCCCTCGGAGGGACACGTTGCGACCACCGTTGAATACAGATTTCCTATTTGAAATCTAATGCACCATGTATTCAGTGTGCTTTCCATGTATGCTTGTAATTGAAATAATTAACATGAGCTGAGCATCAAAGCTATCTTCAAATGGTATTTTCTGTGATTTCGGGTGTTGTGAAGTCTGTAGCTCTCCGGTGTTCTTCAATTTTGAATTTGTTGATAGACTTGTCTGTCTGTTCTAGTCCACATATCAGCTGATCGTGATTCGATGCACCATTTGCTCGCTTTTGTATCGGCGTCCCCTCTCTACCTGTTGGTATCGCGAGTGCCTCCTCACATTATTACCAAAATGTGCATCTTTGTTGTTGTATCAATTGTGGTGGATTTGTAACTCATTGATGAGCAGTTGTTCAATAGCCGAAAGTGCCTTATTTTCATATATTTATTACTTTCTACTGCGATATGTGATGCATTATAATCTGTCTCTGAGATGTATGAATATAGTTCAACATGTTCAAGATGTAAGAATATAGGTAGACGTTTCATATAGGCATTAAAACTTCGTTTCCATGATCATTTCGTTGTTGTGATACACTCAGATGTTTAAGAAGGTGGCACAATCTGCTGCATTGATATTGTATGCATACGCTAAGATATTCTTGGCAAAAGCGAAATAAATACACCTTTTATTTTTTTTTGTATGTGGAGAAATGATTTTTTTCTGCAACTGCTAATTTGAGCGGGGTTAAGCGTTAAGCAGGCACAAGTCCCTTGAAGACGATCCATCCCCCTGCAAATCTGCCACCACAAGAGGTGCGATGAGAGAGGGGGGGGGGGGTAGAACCAGATTCCCCTTTCCTCGTATCAGGTTGAACTGACCCTGGTACTTGACCGGATGGTCTTGAGACTGACTTGCCATCTTGGTAGGTAGGCGATCTTAAGTTCAATTTGGAAAGTTCTTCGGGGTTATTTCCACAGGAGACTTTTTAAAGTGGTTTCTCCATATGACGTCCATCTCACCTTGTAGAGCATTGAACGCTAATTCCGAATTTGTCTTTCTTTTCTGCGGAACAGCTCTGCGGATGGAAGTTCTGAAAGTATAAATCTATAAAGCCTAATGACATAAAGTTAGCGAAAAGTTGTACAAAACACCTGCGGATTTCCAAAGGCTGTGTTCTTTTCTTGTAGTCAGCATACTTGTTACGAATTTGATTACCTACTTTCAGCTGTTTTTGTGTGTTTTTCGCTAAGTTTGTGCCAATTATAGCATGACAAATTTGAACTTTCGAACATCCATAACGTGGGATCGTTCCGCAAGTGATATAGATGTCATATGTAAAAAACCACTTTGACACTAGAAAGCCACTCTTGTCAGTTTAGAGCTGAGTGCGGGCTTTACTACGGGCCCAAATTTCCGTCGCAAAAATATGAAAAATTCGTGAAATTATTTATAGCATACTAGCTGGCTTACCCGGCTCCGCCGTATCCGGACCAAACTTGGCACACATACACTTCGGGCCCCGGCGGGTGTCACAGTCCACTTTTCGTTATCGATCGATGTCGATTTTACCGATTTTTATCGATTTTTTGGCAGAGTTCACCTAGGGGTTAGGAGTTGGCACAGGGGGAAGTGAGCATGGGGTTTCCGAATACAATATTAGTTTTCAGAATTATCGATTGCTTTTATTGATTTTATCGATTTTTTGGCAGAGTTCACCTACAGGGCTAGGAGTTGGCACAGGGGGGAAGTGAGCATGGGGATTCCGAATACAATATTAGTTTTCAGGATCGTCCATTACTTTTACGATTTTATCGATTTTTTTGCAAAGTTTGACCTGCGGGGCTGGGAGTTTGCACAGAGGGTAATCGAGCGTGCAGATTACGAATACAATATTAGTTTTCAAGATCGTCCATTACTTTTATCGATTTTATCGATTTTTTGAAAATTTGAGCTAGGGGGCTGGAATTTGGCACAGGGGTGTTCGAGCATGCTGATCACCCCCCTTGGGGATGATCAGCATGCTCGATTACCCCCCTGTGCCAACTCCCAGCCCCCTAGCTCAAACTTTGCAAAAAAATCGATAAAATCGATAAAAGTAATCGATAATCCTGAAAACCAATATTGTATTCGGAATCCCCATGCTCACTTACCCCCCTGTGCCAACTCCCAGCCCCGTAGGTGAACTCTGCAAAAAAATCGATAAAAATCGATAAAATCGATATCGATCGATGACGAAAAGTAGCCTATGACACCCGCCGGGGCCCGTAGTGTATGTGTGCCAAGTTTGGTCCGGATCGGTTCAGAAATGGAATTTTCTATTCGGAACATACGTACACACAGACAGACAGACATACAGACAGACAGACATACATACAAACAGACATTCAGCTTTATATATAAGACTAGCGACCCTACGGGTCGCTAGTAGGTGGGTGGGGGCAGATACATTGATATCTGCCATTAATTAACTAAAATCCCAAGAAAGAGAATTTTCATCTTCCCAGCGACCTTTCGCATGTTGTGAGTAGTAGAAACAAAACACTATGCTCTTAGGAAAAGAAGCTACTACCACTGACTATGCGCAAAGCATCTTTGCTGTTTTCTTGCACATACCTTTGCCCAGATACCACAGCTCTTAAACAAGGAAGCTACTCGAAGCACCTGTTTAGAGCAGCAGCCAAAACTCCGATTGATTTCCAGGAAAGTGCCATGTTAAAGGAAGCGTCAATTTATGTCTTCCAGCAGCCAAAAACTCAGATATGTCGGTAAAAACGAAGCAGCATTTTCTTCGATGATGTCTTGCCAGTGAACGGGCTCATTTCTTGAACAGAAGCTGGCCCAGCGCCTTCTTTTGAAGGACAATCTTAGGGCCGCATGCACTAACATCCTCGCGGGGAGGGGATCGCAGCCTAAAAGAAAGCTTTATATTTCGAAACTCTAGATACCTGGATTTCACGTTGTGTACCTATCCGTAAGTATTCCTACTACCCTTCACTATGAACAGGTTGAAGAGGAGCGAGAAGCTGTACGAACCGCATTTTCCAGCTTTTGTATGATCCCTGATGATCCCTGGCGCCTTTCTTTGAAGTCATTTGTCTTTCTCCGAAGTTAACGAATAACCTCCAAAGTTGTGCAGATTATCTAACCCGACAGTGCTAAGCATGTTGCTGATAAGAACAAATGATGTTTTGAAGTCATAAAATTTTCGATGATCCACAGGTCGAGATTTGAGGTTTGCCGAAAAATTTGACTTCTCAAAAACTCATTTGTTCTCATCAGCAACATGCTTAGCACTGTTGTGTTAGATGTTCAGTACAACTTTGGAAGGTTTTCGTTAACTTCGGAGAAAGAAAATGACTTCAAAGAAAAGCGCCGGGGATCATCAGGGATCATACAAAAGCTGAAAAATGCGGTTCGTACAGCTTCTCGCTCCTCTTCAACATGTTCATAGTGAAGGGTAGTAGGAATACTTACGGATAAGCACACAACGTGAAATCCAGGTATCTGGATTTTCGAAATATAAAGCTTTCTTTTAAGCTGCGATCCCCTCCCCGCGGGGATGTTAGTGCATGCGGCCCTTACCGAAACTGTCCTGTCGTATAAAACCCTAGTTCTTTCCTTCCCTCAAAACCAAGCTCCTTATGCTCCCGCTTTTAGCGGAAGTATGGTTGAGAAGAAGGGTAATTTTTCCAGCAAGTTTCTGTATAATCAAATATTGACACCTAAAAACTTTTAGCGCAATTATCTTGCTGCCCGAGCCCTGAGTCTTTTCTTCCCTCGAGACCAAGCTCCCTGTTTTTTGCTTCTAGGGACAAAAGTGTGGTTTTTGCAAAGTTCAGAAGGCCAGAATTTTCAGCAAAGATGATTTCCTGTCGCAAGAAGCTCACGTGTCTGTTTGGATGCATGTCAAGAGGCGCGATTCCTTATTACCAGATGGGCAGTATATAGCACATACTTGTGTTTTACGAAGTTCCAGGATTATTTGAAATTTCAAAAGAAGTACATTAGAGAATTGCAGGAATTCTTCGATCTTATCATTTTGAAAGCGATTCAAAACAAAATTGTTGAAGGTCAAAAACCCATGAAAATGCAGTTTATAGCAATTTTGTAACTATTTCGGTCAGTTTTCTAGCAAAAGTCGTCGAACTTATCAAATGGTTACTTCAAACAGCTAGTAAGCCGATGGACTTTGTCCGACACTTTTTGAACACTCCCATAGCGAGAAACTGAAGTTTTAAGTTGGTGACAGCCAGAAAAATCGCACCTCTTGACCGTCTCCCGGTCTGTCTTTTCCTCGAGACCACTCTTCTGTCAGAGGCAGAAGTCTGGTTTTTGCAGAGTGGAATAGCCACAAGTGAATTTTAAACAAGTTTTTGTAGAATACACATTGACACCCAGAACTTTTCAGCGAAAATATCTTGCTGGCTGAGCTTATGAGTGTCTTTTCCTCGAAACCAAGCTATCTGTGCTGTTTTGTTTTTAGGGGTAGAAGTATGGATTTTGCAGAGTAGAATGGCCACGAATTTCAAACAAGTTTCTGTATAATGAAACATCGACAACCAGAAACTTCTGGCGAAAACATCTTGTTGCCTGAGGCCATAATCCTTACTCTCGAGACTAAGCTCCTTGTGCTTTTTTGTTTTTTGGGCCAGAAGTGTGGTTTTTGAGTTTTATGGTTTTTTGCGAAGTTTGGGAGTCAAAAGTCTTAGAAAATGTCCTGTCGGATGAAACTCATGGGTCTGTCTCTCCCTAGAGACTAAATCCCTGTGTTTTCTGCTTTCAGGGCAGAAGTACTGGTTTTTGCGAAGTAGAAGGGGCCGAAAGTTTCTGTGAAAATGTCCTGTCGGATGAAACTCATGGGTCTGTCTCTCCCTAGAGACTAAATTCCCTGTGCTTTTCTGCTTTTAGGGGCAGAAGCGCTGGTTTTTGCGAAGTCTAGGAGGTCAGACGCCCTAGCGAAAATGTTTGTCGCATGAAGCCTCATGGTTCTGCCATTTTTTCGAGACCAAGCTTTCTGTACAGTTTTGCTTTTAGAGGAAGAAGTGTAGTTTTTGCAAAGTAGAATGGCCAGAAGTAAATTTTAAGCAAGTTTCTGTATGATTATTGACACCCATAAACTTCTGGCGAGAATACCTTGTTGCCTGAAGCCATGATTCTTTCTTCCCGAGACTGGATTTTCTGTGCTTTTCTGCGTTTAGGGGCAGAAATACTGGTTTTTGCGAAGTCTAGGGGGTCAAACGTCTTAGCGAGACTATCCTGTCGGATGAAGCTCATGGGTCTGTCCTTCCCTCGAGAGCACTTTGTGATTTTTTTACTTTTAGAGGCAGAAGTATGGTTTTTTGCAAAGTAGAAGGGCCAGAAGTAAATTTTTGAAGCAAGTTTCAATATGAATAAACATTGACACCCAGAAAGTTTCAGCGAGAGTATCTTGCTGGCTGAGCTTATTAGTGTTTTCTCCTCGAGATCAAAAGGGCCAGAAGTAAATTTCAAGCAAGTTCTGTATAATCATTGACTCCCAGAAACTTCTGGCGAAAGTCTCTTGCTGCCTGAGGCCATAATTCTTTCTTCCATCGAGACCAAGCTCCCTGTCTTTCTGCTTTTAGGGCCAGATATGTGGTTTTTGAGTTTTGTGGTTTTTGCAGTTTGAGAGCCTAACGTTTCGGTGAAAATGCCGTGCCGGATGAAGCTCATGGGTCTGTCCTTCCCCAGAGACCACTTTTCTGCTTTCAGAGGCAGAAGTATGGTTTTTGCAGAGTGGAAGGGACAGAAGTGAATTTAAGGAAATTTCTGTATAATTAGATATTGACTCGTAGAAATTCTTAGCGAAAATATCGGTACTTTTCCGTTATCCGGACCCATTTCTTCGAAAGGCTCCCATGTGATACTTTCTTTAGTCTAAGAATAATTTTTTATAGTTTCTACGAGGACTGCCTCCTTGCCACGTGTCACAAAAAAATTGACACTTTTCGGTTCATTCTGACATGATTTTTTTTCGAAACCATTTCCGGGGAGGTAAAAGAGATTGTAGTCACTTTTGAGCTGTTTAATTGTTTTACATAAAAGCAAAACAATCATGAATTTGTTTTAGATCATCTTGCTTGCTTTCAGTGGTGAATTAATAATGCTTTTCTCTTCAAATCCTTTTGGCCATGCGATTTTAGCCAGAAAAGACTATAAATGAAGCTTGAAGTCCCTTGCTGCCGCTTATTTTGCCTCTTAACACGTTGACGACCTTGTGTATCCGCACGTATGCACGCCCTGACTCCCGTTTAGCATTTTCGTGCATCCGCGCATATGCACGCTAGTTTTTTAGGTGCAAACGAAAAATTTTAGGGTAACTTCTGTGCAGTAATACTATTAATGGCCTGATTGTCTTACAGAACACAGGGCATCGCGGCAGCTGTTCAGAAGTTTTGGCCGCAAAATTGGGTAATCAGTACGTTTTTGATGTTGTCAATATATGCTAAGTACGTTTTCTCAAGAAGGTGAAAACTCTGTATAGCTGTTTTAAAATCAAACAAAGATGAATCAGGCAAAAAACATCTGGTTTTACAACGCTTTTCTCGAAGAGCGATTCTTCAGATATAGCCATTGCATGGATTATTGGAGGGAAAATCGATGCAAAAACCTTGATTTGTGTAAGTCCTGGTAAGGTTCTGTGATATACCTGTATGTTTGGACAAAGTTCGCATGTTTTATCAATAAGTGACAAAAAGACTCCCACATAACGTTTTCGTGCATCCGCGCGTATGCACGGGCCAAATGCGCGAAGGACGTTAGTGGGAGTTTCACCCAAAATGGCGCGGTCGTCAACGTGTTAAATGATTTCATCTCACGCACTTCTCTATTCCGAGCAAGTCTAGTCTGTTCATCGATAAGAGTATGTCGTTATTATTATGACAATGTTCACTTTGAAATGCTTAATCGAAATGAGGTTGAAATTGACTACAAAACAGATTGAACGAAAACTCTTACAAGGGAACGATACTCGGTGTCCGTGGCCTTTTAAAGTGAGATGTATACCATTACACTCATCTTGGAACGCTGATTCCAAATCTTGCTTCCGTTTCTCTAATCGCTCCAAAGATGTTATCATGGATCGCGCAGAGTTTGGCTGCCCAGTGAAAATTTGTCGGAGCGCCAATGGCATACGTGCGTTGTGGCCTAGTGGTTAGTGCGATAGCCTCATGAGTTGATGCAGCTAGGTTCGAGTCCTTTTGTGTTTTTTAGTTTTGCGTTGTCTCAATTAACCTTCTTTCACATCCTCAAGTTGAGTGAACGCCCTTACTCTTGAAAAAATGTGGAATTTTGGAAAAATCACTACTGTTTGCGCTAAAATGTATTTAATGGTCATAATTCGAGTAAACTTTCTCGAACAAGCTTAATTGAGGCAAAAGTAATGCGAAAGTAAAAAGGCAAAGGATTTGAACCTAAATCAACTTATGAGGCTATCCCAACCATTAGACCAGAACGTGGTCGCAGTAGAGGCCGTTCCAATGACCATATTTCCCTTAAGCAACCAAACTTGGATCGAAATTCTTTCATAACTTCTTTCAGAGAAACGATTAGCAGAAACGGAAGTCAGATTCGGAATCAGCGTTCGAAAACGAGTGTAACGGTGTACATCTCGTCTCAAAAAGCCACGGACATTGAGTATCGTTTCCTTGTTAGTAAAACCTGTTAAGCATGTAAATGACATTTTAAATTTTTTTGACACGTGACAGAAGGTTGGCACTCCTCCCTGTAAAGCTGAGACCAAATATGGTACAAGGATGGGCAATACTCTTCTTTGAAAAAATGGGTCTAGATAACGGAAAAGTACCGAAATACCTTGCCGCCAGTGGCGGTCGCAGGATTTCGGACCGAGGGGGGCGCGACAAAAATTTTTTTTAAATGAAGGTGCGTGGCGTTAGCCACGCACTCCGAAAGAATTTTTGGGGTGCTTCTCTAAATTTTTGCGGGTCCCCAACCCCTAAAATCTGAAAAAAGGGGGACGCCACGCCCCCGAAAAAAATTTTTTATAAATAATTTGTAATTTTTAAAAAATTTTAAAAATTATTTCAATTATTTACATAAATAAACAAGTCGTTTGCACAATTTTGTAACCCATATAGGTAAGTTTCAAAAATTTCGCGACCCATTCTCGGGGGGGGGGGGCGCCCCCCCCCCCCCGCCCCCCTCGGTCCGCCACTGCTTGCCGCCTCAGTTTATAAGCATTTTCTTCCCTCGAAACCAGGCTCTATGTGCTTTTCTGATTTTGGGGGCAGAAGTAGGATTCAAAAAGGTAAAGGCGGGCCAAAGTGAATTTATAACAACTTTAGGTAAATTTACCGCCTTCGTCATTTCCGAGTGTGATTATAGAATTCTCAGCATGCTCACTTACCCCCGGATTAGTGCCATCTGAGCCTCGTAGCTTCAGCTTTGAAAAAAAGATGAAATCAATAAAAGTAATGAAAATTCTCAAAAACTATCTTTGCAGTGAGCGTGCTCACATACAACTTTGTGCAATGCCAGCCGTGTAGCTCTAATTTTACAAAGAATAGAAAAATCGACAAAAATAATAGGTTCTTCTAAGAACACTTATTACAATCGTAATCGGCATGCTCGCTTTCTCCCATGTGCCAAATCCCAGTTCCTGGCTTAAACTTTGAAAAAATCGATAAAGCCAGTGAAGGTAAGTGACAAGTTGTAAAATAAGAATGTGCTCGTGAGCAGCATGCTCAATTACCTGCCTGTACCAATCCCCAACGCCATAGTTCAAACATTGCAAAAAATCAATTAAACCAATAGAAGTAAGGGGTATTTTCTGAAATGTTATGATATTCGTAATCAGCATGTTCCCTTACCCCCGTATGCCAACTCCCAGTCACGTAGTTCAAAATCTGCAGAAAAATCGATAGAATGATAAAAGTAATGGGTATTTATGAAAATGGTTATCATATTCGTAATCAGCATGCTCGATTACCCACGCGTGCCAAACCCCAGCCCCGTGGCTTGAACCATGCAAAAAAATCGATAAAATGATAAAAATAACTGATAATTCTAAAAGCTATATTGTATTCGTAATCAGCATGTTCGCTTGTCCTCCTGTGCCAACTCCCAGCCCCGTAGCTTGAACTTTGCCAAAAAATCGATAAAATGATAAAAATAACTGATAATTCTAAAAACTAATACAGTATTCGTAATCAGCATTCTCGATTACCCCCGTGTGCCAACTTCCAGCCCCGTAGCTTGAACTTTGCAAAAAAATCGATAAAATGATAAAAATAACTGATAATTCTAAAAACCAGTATTGTATTCGTAATCAGCATGTTCGCTTACCCTCTCGTGCCAACTCCCAACCCCGTAGTCCAAAATTTGCAAACAAATCGATAAAATGATAAAAGTAATGGGCATTTTTGAAAATAGTTATCATATTCGTAATCAGCATGCTCGATTACCCCCGTGTGCCAACTCCCAGCCCCGTAGCTTGAACTTTGCCAGAAAATCGATAAAATGATAAAAGTAATGGGCATTTTTGAAAATGGTTATCATATTCGTAATCAGCATGTTCGATTACCCCCCTGTGCCAACTCCCAGCCCCGCAGTTCAAAATTTACAAATAATCGATAAATTTGGTAGAAAGTAATAACAAGCTTCCATGCTAGAAAATGACAAACACGAAAACACCATCGAGGACCTACAGACAGCATCAACAAGCATGCTTATCCACCAGCGTACAGACAAGCCACCAGTGTACAGACAAAATCCCATTCGGTTTTATATATCGGTATATATAAAACCCATCCCTGAGATCTCAATTCTTTTCCTCAAAAATATGGTTAAATCCAATTCTCAAACAAAACGCAGCTCAATGATTTTTGCAGCAATGTTGCAGTTTGTAACGGACAAGACCGTCTGAAATCTTCATACACATAAAATCTTCTGAAATATATGTAAGAATGTATGTAAACCTTATCTAAAGGTGCCTGGTAGCCAGGGAGATAGTATACGGCTGATATTATCATACTATATATAAAGCGCAAGCACCCCCATCTGACGTCATTGCTCGCGCCAGTGGTGTAAACAACCGACCATCGTTCTGTGCCGGTGCGAGCGTACCGAGCTGATGGCTCATAGCGACAGTGATGCCTGTCTCAGACGATGTTGATCAAGTGGCATAACCCAAAAAGTGCAATCACAATGTTGATCAAGTGGCATAACCCACGAAGTCACCAGACAAGCTAACTTTCGTATAGTTTCAATTGCTCCAACGTTTTACAAGAGCAACTCGACTTCAACCGAATTGGAACAGGTTAGTTGACAATTTGACTAAAATCTTTGTATTCCTCAAACATTACCATAAAAGATTGCGAATTCAAATGCATTATATATAAAGCTGAATGTCTGTTTGTATGTATGTCTGTCTGTCTGTCTGTCTGTCTGTATGTATGTCTGTGTGTACGTATGTTCCGAATAGAAAATTCCATTTCTGAACCGATCCGGACCAAACTTGGCACACATACACTTCGGGCCCCGGCGGGTGTCATAGGCTACTTTTCGTCATCGATCGATATCGATTTTATCGATTTTTATCGATTTTTTTGCTGAGTTCACCTACGGGGCTGGGAGTTTGCACAGGGGGGTAATCGAGCATGCAGATTACGAACCTCCATTATCCGAATCTAAAGACGGGTAAGGTATTCTACCATCGTTTGTTTCATCTGAAAGGCTATCATTCCCATCGCCCTGTGATACCTGCCTTTTCGCACCTCATCGTTTCTGTGACTATTTCTGATTCTTACAACTATCTCTCCTTTTATGCAACTCTGATCGCTCCTAGAGCAACAAAAGCGCACCAACATATGCAATCTAACTTTTATGAGCAATTTTTCATTTATGTTAAAATTATATTAGATTTGAGGATTTCATAATTGCTGCAAAGTTCTATGCCTCAAGAAGAAGTCAATTGAAGTTTTTTCTGAGAAACTCGAAATAAAAATGAAGCGATTTGAGCAGCAATCCTCCAATGTGGCTCCAATGTGGCTGCAATTATGTGGAATTTTTCCAGAAGCTGAGCAGTTTTTCTGAGAGTAACGTTTTGATCTCAAAACGATCATCATCTGCCATTTTGTATCAGTAAATACAAAAAAAACACGGTACAAGTATATTCAAACCGAAGAATTGGCAAAACTGACCAAAAAATCAATGATTCTAAAAAGATTCTATCAATTATCATTAACAATATAATGATGCTGTTTCCGTAATTTTGTCAAAACATTGCACAACCTCAAAATCGTATAGACAGTGTTTGGATGAACAGTTGAAATTGGATATACACTTTGATAGTAGCATTCTTGATTATATTCAAGTCAGTAGCCTACTAAGATGAGCTGGAAATTGAGGTAGACACTGGAGTTGGGCTTATCATATATGTTGAACAATTTGAAAAGCCCATATAGAACGCGAACGGGAGTTTGGAATTAGAATTTTTGAATTGAAAAGACTCTGAGCAAGCTTCCAACAACGCATATTTCGTGATGAGGAAGGGATGTTCTTTGATTTAGAAGATTTTGTAACTATAAGATGGAACGTTGGCTAGAGCTGCAGCGATGTTCGCCCGCGGCCCTTTCATGACCGGGGACATCGCTTAATTCACCCCAGGTTTACATACGGGCCCAAAAGATCTAAAGGGAATGAAATATTAAGGTAGTTCGTAGGGACAGTCGATGAGGAGAGCAGGGCCCCGGGTGAAAAGAGTCAGGAGGAATGTACACAGCTGTAGCTGGGAAAAGCTTGCCGAGTTTGTGACGTGACGGCCACTTTGTCAAAAAATTTCTGATGTGAGAATTTGAGGGTATCCGAGGATTTTCACAAAATGTGTGAATGAGCCACTTTGGCAGCTACAGTTTGTCGAAAGGTGATCACGCTAAAAGGTTGCCTCAAAACCGCACGAAAACGCTAAGGGCTTGCGGCATTTCCTTGCAGGGGAGTTTAAAGAAAAGGTGGGAACAGACAGGTCCCAACTAACCACTATTAGCAAACAGCAGACATGACGGAAAATCTTGGCGTGCGCGGCACAACATGCCAATTTTGGCTTGATTCGGGGGACTGTAAAGGCGCAGTTCGCATTTTCTCAACAGCAGCACATTTGGGGCAAGATTCGAAAGCGATTAAGTAAGATCTGAAGGATGTGGAATGGCAGAAAAGATTGGTAGTTCGGGAGTTTCATAAAGGAAATTGGATGAAAAAGAATGGGAGGAGAAGGGGATGCAGTTTGGCTCAAAGAACTCAGGAGACAGCAATACGCAAGTTTGCAAAGCGCAAGAGCATACCTACCTGGAAAGCTGGGAGGAAGCGGTTGAAATTCTGTTGGCACTTTTGTTAATAGAACTTAGGAAACCACATAAAGCAAAAAAGATCCTCAGAATTAACTTTGATAATTTCTGGGTTTTTAAATGTCTGAAAAATCCGTGCCATACTTTTGAAGAAAAGGTTCCCAAGTTCTATCTTTGACAGTCAATCTCACTACACACACATAGCCAGTCCGAAGCGCCGCGAAGCGGCGCTTTGGACTGGTATTATAATACCACATAACATTCTGCATGCCTGTGGTGCATGGAGGAAGTGGTTACGACATCGTATTTTTGAGAACTTTCAAGGAAAAAAATCAATACGGAAGCACATCCTGTCGCCTTTGGCATTATTAGTTTAGGAAAGTAATAGGCTTTCGCAGGGAAAACAGTTTTTTTCTCCAATAAAAGTCCAAGATGGAGCTGCTACACCGAATATTGCACAAAAGACTGTCATGACGTTATCAAAACGCGATCGCGAGACCCAAAAAAACTTTGAAAACCCCTTAGATCCATGTACACGTTTCGGTTGAGCATTATCGGTGCTGAACATTGACTTCGCAATAAAGCTTGGAAATCCCTAGTCTCGAAGTTGCTCTTGATTAGAGCAATTTTGCTACTGATCTTTTTTCTTTCTTTGCATCCCGGTTTCAGCATCTGAAGCGACACCTAATACGGGGAGGAACTGCTTGTCATGTTATCTTGGAACCTCGCAATCATAGCAAATCCAAATAAGCCTGGCAAGCACACATGGGTGCAAGATATATCTTGGGGAGAAACTTTCCACACCGCTTTTGCTCCCTTAGTTATTTGATGACAGTCTATTGTTCGCTATCCTTCGCGCGTATTTAGTCTGTATACATTGGCGATTAGAATTGAGGAAGAAAATGCGAGTTTCTTAATGGGCCGAGACATATGAACATGCCGGCTTTTGTATGTAACAGTAAGAATTATTGATATACTAGATACTACTACAGCTAATTAAACATGGTAAAACGATATTCGAGCAGACTTTATCAGGTTCTAAGATATACATTTTCGATTGCTTTTACGGCTCCTGGTAATGCTGCGGACAAATTTTAGTCCATCGTTGGTATTCTTGGAAAGAGTAGTACGTTGAGAATTCATGAGGAGGTATACTCTGATTGAGTGACTCTTTTGGAAAAAGGGGCAAAATGTAGGATTAGGAGCACAATTTCGTGCTTCTATTTATAGAAAGTCACCACAGCAAACAACTTTTATCGTTGTAAACGAGTAAAAATTTCGTGCGTATCCAGTTAGCAAACGACTCGTTTGTACATCCGCTGTAGCAGGTAAAGATTATCTATTTATTCCATCGACTTGCTTATAAGAAGCGAGGAGAAAGCGCATGATACTACGCAGGACATGCGGAAAATGTAGCTTTCTTGAAAAACTAAAAAAACTTAGTACCTAAATAAAACGAAAGCAAGTAAAATGTGTTTTTTGAGCATGTATGCTTCAACGCATGGGTGACACTAGGAATAAGCTAAAAAGACAAGCTGCCAAGTCTTAGTATTCAATTTGAATCAAGAGTCATAAGGCAACCTAGCCTAGCTTTTCGGTGTATTTGAAGTAGACAAGCAGCATGAGCAAAGCGGAGGTCCGACGCATACACCGGAGGAAAAAATAATAAAAAATAAGATATGCTCAACGGTTCGAAAGGAATAATAGGAGAAAAAATCTGACTGACACAATTTTCAAGAAAGGAAGAGCAAGAACTCGGTGAGTAAAAGCGGAGCCATCATTTGACGTCCCGTATCTGCAATACGAAGGATATCGATTTTGGACAAAGCTTTTTTTGAAGTTGACAGTTCAGGAATGGGAGTGCATAAGCAGATTCTCTCTATTCGGCTGTTACCATACAAGTGTATATTGAGTAGAAGGACGAAATGACCGGACACCAAAAGGCTTCGAGCGGTGTTCTCTTTCAGTTCTAAATGCAAAAATGGGATCTATTTGAACTCTTCTGTAGCAGAAACTTTTCAAGTTGAGATTTTAAAGACGAGTATTATATGGAAGGACCAATGGCGTACCAAAGATTTCTGTTTGGGGTGGGGGCGACAAAATGTTTTTTCTGATGAAGTCATCCATGCACTCCGAGGAAATTTTTGGTATGCTTTCTGAAAATTTTGCGGACCCACAACCCCGAAATTTCAAAAAAGTGGGGTGGCGGTAGCCCCCAGAAAATTTTTTTATAAGGTTAATTTGAATTTTGGAAAAAATTAAAAAATTATTTTAATCATTTACAAGTACAAACACTTGCAGATTTTTATAGCCCACGTAATCAGATTCCAAAAATTTCACGACCCATTCTCGAGCCTCCCCTCTCCCCGCCCCCTCCTCGGTACGCCACTGGGAGGGAGATATGAAAATAGCTTTTGTTCGGAAAAGCGCAGTAGTAGTGTACTCTAGTGAACGTCTTTTGTACGCTTTTTTTGCTCTATCTTTAGAGGGGTGATAAGGCTGAACACCAGCTGGGACCGATACTCAAGGAAGGATAGATTAAATGTTTTGTAAAACCATTCCACAAGTACATAAGGTGAATTTCTAAAGCCTGTTCCACAAAAGCACATCGGTACTGTATATATTACTGAATAGAAAAGCACCACTCTCAAAATTTTTGCTACAATGTCATCAATGTGATTGCTACAGTTCAACACACTAGAGAACTCCGTTGTCGCGCAAATGGTGTGCGACTGTTACAGTACCTAGGTCTTTGTTATGTATTAGACATTATAAAGAATATGATCAAGCATCCATCCCCATTGGAAGAGGCGACTTTTATGGATGTTACTATCGTTTCCGTTCAACATTCGTCCAACTTCTTCAGTCGCGTTGTTAAGAGCGTTTTGAAGTTCAAGCTTATTATCCTCCCTAGATTTGTGTGAATTTGACATTATATCATAGCTGTGGATGAATATTTCAGTGTGTGCTTTCAGAGCCGGAAGATCATACATATTGATCAGGAAAAGTATAGGAGAGATAATGCCTCCCTGAGATTTTCCACAAAAACATTCTTTAGGAAAAGAAGAGTGTTGAGAGAGCCGCGCTGTCGTGTCCCTATGAGGAGAACAATGCCGCTCGAGCAAACCACCGTATTCCTATACTATGTAATCTAACAAGGCTTTCATGACAGACGTTATCGAAAGCCCAACTGAAGTCAAAGTAAATCACATCATCTTTCTTACCTTGGATTAGTGCTTCATTCTGTAGATAAGTACTATCTATAAATAGTGTGTGGACGAGCCTGAGAGAAAGCCGTACTGCTCATTGGAAATGAGCCTAATCATTTTATCCAGTCGTTCAATGCACCCACTTCGATACTCAATCCATTCCACTAAATCCGTACTTTTTGATGAACATCTCCGAAACCTTCAGTGAGGCTGACAATATGCTAATCGGGCGATGGTTCGATATGAAATTAGACTCTTCTTTTGAAATTGGCGTAACAACTGATACCGTCCAAGCAAACGGTACCTCGCCAGTCATTAGGAACATATTGAAAGTGTGTGTTAAGGGTAGAGAAATAATTTTTAAGGTAGTGCGCTGCACTACCTTAAAAATTATTTGCGGCACAGCATCTGAAGTAACCGACTCATTGGAAAAGTTAAAGAACTGAGTCTCTGGAAAGTCTGTGAGAAGTACGAACTATCATATACTGCAAACAGAGAATGCTGTGTAGCTGGTGTATGAGAGCAGAAGCTTGAAAACTATTTCTTTACAAAAATAACACAAACTGTGTGAATTTCCTTTTGCGTCAGAACCACACATCCGCAATGTGTGGGCCCTGCGTACGGATCTCCAACCGAAGAAGCCAATTCAAGTGCTCAAGCCACACGATCGCGAATGTGGCGCGGAACTTTGGCGCGGCGTTTGCGCCGTTGGAAAAGGGAGTACTTCATTGACACAAGTTACGATTTTACCAGAATTTCGATGTCGGAACGAAATTATTTTTGCAATTCAGTAAATGCACGGAAGTGTTAGAAATATGCCTATCTGGATGAGTTTTACACCACCACGTAGGATGCCCTCATTGGTTATTGCAGCTGATCACTTTCTATCGGAGTTACAGCTGCGCAATGCCGCTCCTACATAACTTATTTTATAATAACATGAACTTCGACATGTGTATGTTTTCCTATATATTGCTATGCTAACTCAAAGTTTTGATTTAATAGCAGTGGTTGCCCACCTGATGGTGCCCTAGAAGCAAATATAGATGATTTACTTTTTCTCTCCTGTTTGAACAATATACTGAGCTGGTATTTGTTAAAAACAGTACGAGATTTCGATAGAGTTTCAGTAGTTTAGTCAAACCTCCTATGATCTAAAGGCTCTGCGTATCTGAAAGTAGTCGTGGGGACTAACCATTGCTGATCTGTTTGCGCGCTCTTACTTGAACTCGGCAGCTGTTTCATGTAGAACTGGTACTTAAACCAGGTTCGGTGAATTTGAGAAAACAAACAACTTCCTAAATTTGCCCACTCGAGGCAGCAAAGGGCACAGCAGTGGTCCTTTTCAAACTATTCTTTAAAGGTTCTTCTCATCGCTATTTTTCCTTATGTATCATTCGAGCCTCAAAGGCCTCATTTTTGTAGCCAACCTCCACGTAATCGTTGAAGAGGTTGTCATTTGAGTAGCTCTAACAGTCGTATTTGCAAAAGAGAGGTCAGCAACTCTTGTGTGTCTCCTTATGCTTAGTCTAATCTTGAGTCAAAAAGATGTGCTCAGGGATACATCAACAATCACTAGTTTTTATTCCATGTTAGAGCTGGCTTATAATCAAAAGAATGAAACATCGGCCTACGTAGTCAGGATAAAATTTAAGCACTCATATAAGCTGTCACTGAGGCTGTTTTATTGAACGCTGAGGAAGTTGACTGATCGAACATTACGCGATTTCATTACCTCGCGATTCTCCTAACAGGACAACTGTTACGAGCTGATTGCATGCCGATCATCTTGCACTTCGGTTGTGATAGTTTTCCGACGCGACCAATCGCGGCTAACCATCACAGCCGAGATGCAAGATGCTCACCATGCAATGATCGAGTAACAGTTGTCTTCTTGAAGATATCGCGAAGCGATGAAATCGCATGATGTATGCCTGGCCCCTTTACACCTCGTAATGTTCCAGGGTATGTTGTACACATTCTTCCTCATTTTCATTTTACTGCATGCAAATGCAGCTGAGGAGGAGACCTGTTGCTTTAGCTGGTTCAAGAGTTGTATAAGTGCGCAGAACGATGAGGCTTGTGAAAATGCAGCTTACAATCACGTGGGTTCCACATTTAAGTGATGTTCGATGTAATTGACTAGTCCAATCACTTTTTTAGTGCTTGAAATATTGCTCAATCTATAACGAAACGGTGGGTTTCGATGAGTGCATGGCCGTCTGCTTGAAGACTTATGTCAATACTTCTACACCTACCCCGGGAGAACCCAAGAAAGAAAGGAACAAATTCCTCACCTTCTTCAAGTTTGTAAAAGAGTTCCTCGGCCTCTAACAATCATAGCATCTCGATTGAAGTCTCAAAGATTCAATATACTCGTGATGTGTCACGTATTTTTCAATGAAGTATGTACTTTGAGTAAAAACTAACCCTTGGCCTGCGACTGCAATCATCAATAGATATAGGTCATTTCTGAAATCGTGACGACGGATTTGACTGCGGAGTTTGCGCCTACAGGGGCTTAAAACATCATACAAAGAGGCATCACCTCAGCGCTCAGCTCAGTCACCAGTGTCTGAATACGATAATGCAAGCAAAAAAATCACATAAGTATAAATTAAGACTAAGAAAATGTGGTTGCCGGGAGTTGCGTGCATGTCGGGCGCGGTCGCTCCATCTCACGACTTTCAAGTGCCCTAAAAGTTATTCCACGTTTTACGCTCTCCACATATATGGATCCACAGCACTATAATATAACATGGGAAAAGGAGTTACCAATAACAAAACTGAATCAAGAAATACGAGCGCTGAATCGAAAGCACCGTGTATGAAATCACTCAATTTTGTAATTTTTGCGTGCCATCGCTGCCTAACTACAGCCATCATTCTGCTCTAATCGTGTCAGAAATACCTAACTAAGGGCCGCATGCATTAACATCCCCGCAGGGGAGGGGATCGCAGCTTCAGAAGAAAGCTTCATATCCTGAAGCTACACATATCTGGATTTCACGCTGTTTACCTGTCCGTAAGTATTTTTAACAACCTTCACTATGAACATATTGAACGGGAGCAAGAAGCTGTACAAGTCGTATTTTCAGCTTTTGTATAATCCCTTGGTGGTTTCCCGCGGCCGAACGTCTTTTCTTCAAAGTAATTTTTCTTCCTTCAAAGTTAATCGAAACCTTCCGGAGTTGTACTGATTATCTAACCCAACAGTGGTAAGCATGTTGCTGATAAAAAAAGTGAGTTTTTAGAATATCGATTTTCTCGATAACCCCCAACTTTTGACTTGTGGTTAATCGCAAATTTCATGACTTCAAAACATCACTTGTTTTTACCAGAAACATGATTAGCACTGTTGGGTTAGTTAAACAGCACAACTTTGGAATGTTTTTACTGACTTTGAAAAAAGAAAAATGACTTTGAAGAAAAAGACGGTGGCAGCCAGGGATCATCAGGGGATCAAACAAAAAGCTGCAAAATGAGGCTAGTACAGCTTCTTGCCCCTGTTCAATATGTTTATATTGAAGGATAGTAGGAGTACTTACAGATAGGTAGACAGCGTGAAATCCAGATATCCGGAGCTTTAGGATATGAAGCTTTCTTCTGAAGCTGGGATCCCCTCCCCGGTGGGGATTTTAATGCATGCGGTTTCAAGAACAAATTCCAGAGTTTATCTGATTCTTCCAGAAGCAATTGTAGTCATTGTCTTGTCAAACATCACGGATATACTCACTTGAGAGCTAGATGTGAGCAATAGCTTCGAGTTCGGTAGCTGTCGACCTCGACGACGATCCGATTCAGAGCTGATTCGAGAGTTACCTCCAACGTCTAAACTGGGTTGCGACATTGCTTCGATGCACCTTGTGCAGCACTTATGGTTGCTGACATCGCAGCGCTCTGTTTCTTGTGACTTCAAAAAAAAAAGAATGTCAAAAATTGAGTTTTCAGGTAGCTGAGTTACTTTCCTGGTGCTTACTGGAAAATCTTTACGTTGATAACGACTAATTGAATTCTGGGTCGAGGGTTGAGATGGAAATTCTGCTTACTGTCTTGAGACTTATAAACACGGGAACGATAGATTCGAACGGTCCTTTTCAAATCCTCGCCATAAGACCGCCATAAGACGTGAAACGGATTCTTGCGTATGCAGGGCACATCCTTCCTCACTTGTCTAAATTTTCTTTCTACATATATTGGAGCATCTTTAGATAGGGTGTCTTTAACAGGCGAGCTACAAAAACCCAATGAGCTGTTCGACGTATCCATTTTTAGCAGGTAGGGATTAATAGCCAGTTCTGACAAGGGAATGGTCAGAAGTAAAAATGGCCAATCCACACAAGCTGCATACCATTAGATGCAGTAAAAAACGCTGACTCTAAATCTGTTTTCCTCTTCTGCAGAGCGCTTTTGTGGACGAAATTATAAGTTGAAGGCCATTACTTCGCTAAGAAATTGTGAGTGTAAAGTGCAAACTTGGCCGTACAAAGCCATTCTTTGCTCAGTGTTGGACCAAAACATGCAACTAGGTTAGTTCATATGACCCATACCTAGAGGTGTAAGAGCAATAACATGCCTAATTTCGCAATTTTTATATACGGTTTTTTTTTCGCAGTAAAACTGCTCTTAACTTGGCCTACAAAGGCGCTCTGCAGATACGAAAGACAGATTTGAAATCAGCAATTAATGTTGCATCGAACGGTATGCAGCTTGTTTGGATTGGCCGCTTCGACTTCTGACCAATCCCTTGTGAGTTACATGTAGACTAGGGAAGGTGATTGGATATATCATAGTTTGATGTAGATTAATGAAGCAAAAAAACTTGCTATAAGAAGTGGAAGCAATTTTACTCAAGAGTTTCAGAATATCTTTCTCCTTGCACTTGCTATCTCTTCAGAATAGCAGGAGATGGAGTTGAGGCTGGTAAGGTAAAGCGATGCATTATATGAAAAGGGAGGGGTAGAGTGGGATGAAGAGTGTTCACCTGACGTTCAACTGCGACCATGACTGCTTTTACACTGCAAGAGAAGATAACTTGTTTATGCTGAGAATAAGAATAGTTTCCTCGGTAACTATCATTTCTAACCTTTTCGCAGCAGGGCGAGGTGCCCGCAGATGTCGACCACCGAAGGACATGATGAAGAACCAGAAAGTGAGAGCTGCTGCTGTGTTCCGAACCATGGCTAAGGCTGTTCAGGGCGCCCTCCTGACGTCGTACTCGCAAGTATTTTGGAATCGTTACGAGCAGAAGCTTCAGTCAGAGAGCGATCTCAGCTTGTACGAGAAAGCCTGCATGAGTTGGCCCGAACCAGTAGGCTACTTCTGCACAAGATCTGCACATGCCAAATATCATGTTGCAGTTATTGCCATAGTGATATTCGCTGTATTGCTCTGCATAGCAATCACCGAGTTCTTGGTCGGTGTGATCAAAGTAAACTCTTGCCCAATAAGTCGCTACGTACCTATATGGTTGATAGTTTCCGGAGCTACTAGCTTCGTTCGAAACGTTGCCGGGATCTTCTTTTCAATCTGGGTGAGTGACTAATTCTACTTCAGAGAGTAACACTTACCTTTTCATACCTCCGATATCGCGTGTGAAATCTATTCTCACAATTCTAAAATGCTTCAGTAAATGGGATGGGAATAGTTCCCTGTACACCGTATGTCAGGATGGTTCAAAATGTATCCATTTGATATCCACTTGCGGCAATGTAGCGAAGAACTGTTCGAAATCTTCCATTGTTTCCCTGAGTTTAATACAGCATAGAAAGTGTTTGGCACCTAAATTCCAGAAAAAAAGCATGTGAGTGCTTACTTATGAAGGAGTGGTCAGAATTTAACTTAGTCATTTTGAAAAAGCTGTGTGTCATCTCGCCTTGGAGCGCTGATTTCAAGTAGGTTTATTATCTCCAAACGACTATCCGGAAGAAGTTATGTGTAATCTATATATATATAAAACTCAAACACTGTAACGTGTTTGTTAGGATGTTTGTGGCTTATAGACTCCTTTGTATGTGAACCAAAGAGGCTGAATTTTGTTTTTCTATAAACAAGCCACGGCGCAAAAGATAGGCTACTTTTTTTGAAAATTCGCTGGGTCCTTCTATCGATTTATTGATTTGTTGCACTCTCAGTAAGGGAATGAAGCTTATCAGCAGCTATTGCCGAACCATTCCTACACTTATGTAAACAAGAGCAGTACGATCCATTGTGAACTTTCGTCATCAAAGCAAGGTCGAAAGCGTTCAGATGTAGATCCTATATATTCTGTCTAAAACTGCGAGATGCATCTTTTGCGGTGCGAGGTAGTAGTGTTGTTAACGCAAGTCAAAGCCTTTTTTTGATGCAGATGTGAGCCAATCGCTAAGTTACAAGCTGTCTCAAATTGCGTGCCACACTCTAGCGTTGGAACCTCCGACATGAATTCCAGCCGCATGAGCGTGACTCTCAATCTGAAAGCTTACATCATAATTTTGTTAATTGACTGAAGTCCTTGAGTTTTTTTCCCATTAATCTGTTATTCAAATGGCTCACAAGTTGTGGATTACATATCTTTGACGTGGTAGAATGGCTATTGCTTTGACTATAAAGGTATTCGCTCTCTAAAGCAAGGACAGTCAAAGAAGCACTTACTTTTGTCGTAGTACGGGAGAGGAGGGTAGAGTGCGGGAGTTAAAACAGAATAACCGATTAGCGGCGAAGTACTAGGAAAAATGATCCTCAGGATAGCAATGGGCGCTACATTATTCGAACGTTCTTCCACCTATATCGCAATGCTTGCTCTTCAAGTTTTTTCACGTCTTCCATGTTTCAAAAAGAAGAGAGACAATGCTGTTGAGTAAAAGTGTACACATTTTATTTTTATTTTTGCAAACAAACTTCAATGATACACTACTGCTTTGAGTGTCACATATATCCAAAGACAGTGAACCCTAAGTGATGTTATCCCGGGCAAGGCCGGGTACGACAGCTAGTTATCTATAAAAGACTATTCGAGCCCCAGGGAATATAGTTCTTGAAAAGACAGTCTCAGAGTGCGTGATTACAGTGATGATGAGTACTCCCAATTACAGGGAAGAAGCACATCCATTGAAACCTCAATAAATGTTCTTGAGACTTCTCGTGATAATGTGCAAGAATAGTTGACAAACTCGCACATTCGTACTCTCATGACTCCTTCCACATTATGGTTTGGCAAATAACAAACAACTTGATCAGCGTTTCAAGGCGTGATGATCTCTTTGTTTGGACTGACTGGGGACCCTTTCCTTGTTCGCAAATGATGCATTACCAAGGTGTGCCCAAGTGTTGCTCATGCAAAATTCATGATAAGAAACATTTTCTCTGATGTGCTACTCCTCCAATGGAAGCTGGCAAATCGAATTTAGAATGTTTCTACAAAAATATGAAATTGCATTGAAAATGATATATTCCAAATGAAATAAAAAATAAAGTAATACAAAATAATAAAATAACTTGCTATAACACTGAAAATTCCAAAGCAAAAACTTTTTTAAATTTACTGCTCTGCTGTGGGCTTAGGCAACTTGAGTTTGAAAATTTTTGAGATTTCAATCACGGAGAGGTGAGCATTTAATTCGCACGTTTCAAATCAGACTGCGCAAGTCTTTTTTGGAATGCCGGAGAGGGCAATAGCGCCCGATCATCAGGTGTCGAATTTGTATATCTTCAAATCTCTACATTCAATTCTGTAGTTCATTTACTATCCTGAGCCGTAACTGTGACATACTTACGGCTAACAGGCAGTGGTATATTACAGATGTAGCCAAGCAATTATGTTCAGTGTTTTCACACAGAATGACTGTACTATACTTTAGGAAAGTAAGAGAGGAAAACTAGAGGCGTTTCGTGAGCTCTTTGCGGCAGTTTTTGCAACATTCTGGCTTGTATGGTACATTCATATCATGAAAATCCTCGTCAGAGCTTGATGTCTGCTCTTTAGGCTGATAATGGGCTCGTACTGGACGTACAGCATTTACGACAAGGTCGTTTACGAGGAAGGAAACCCAAGCTACTGCGATCAGTTAGCCTATAGATTTGCATTCGTCATGATCACACTTACTTACGTCCTGATAGGTACTCTGCTATGCTGCTGTTTCTACTGTATCGTATGTCTATGTTGTCATAATGCTGCAGTTGTAATTATCTCGTAGACCGAACTTCTTCTTTAAAATCACTTTCCAAATAGCATTCGTGTCAAATACTGCAATGTGGCTGTGATTCGTCATTTACTCGTCATTCGACTATTTTCGGAGTCGAATAAATAGTACTCATTTTTTGCTCGATTCCGCTGCTCTTTTTTCAAATTGCTATGACTCACATCTTTGCACATAACTAATGGATCTAATTGCATTTAGCCCTCCATCAGGCTAATTTACGCAGAACAAGTTGCGAAATTTCCGCTTTCATGCGCTTTGGCCACGGTGGCATGCTAATCTTTATGCAAACAAAGAACGAGAAAGATGCTGCAGAAAAGAAAATATTTTCAAATATGCTCTTTTGCAAGCTTAATTGCGATAAAAAGATCCATTTTTCATATCCAAATACTAGATAAGGAGAACGAAGAATTAATGACGGGGAGGGGGGGGGGGGGGCAACAATAAAATTTCCAATGAAAGGTGCATGGCGTTACTAGAACTCCGAAAATTTTTGTGAGCCCCTGATCCCGACATTTTAGAAAAAAAAGGGCGCGGCGGCAGCCACCCCAAACTACTATTTACAAAACGAATTTGAAACATCTAGTATAAAAATTTTTTTATCGCCCATGTAAGTAAATTTCAATATTCTCGCCTGCGCCTCCCCCTCAGTACGCCACTGGCAATTTTTGCGCTGCGTTTATAAGTATGTTGATCGTTGAACGCTTTCTTGAACAAAAGCCCGTAACCAAGTCCGGATACTAAGCAGCGAAGCCGAAAATTTTGAAATTACAATCTTTTCTCTTTGTTCAATCCAAAAGTTGCTCCCATTTGAGCTATAGGAATGTCGAAAATGTGCTGAAGTTCGAATACCATGATTGTAAATTCGTTGCTTGACAAATTTCCTGGAATCGCGACTGGCTTTGGCGCCAGTGCGGAAAAAAAGATCGCTTTTATTTAACGTCATTTCTTCATCCCGCACGTTGTGACACTGCGCACGTGTCGCACCGTTCTTTTTAATCACACTACTTTTTTAGTCATAAATCATAAAGTCCACTTCCGGAAACGTATTACTCATTGGATTCTCGCTGGAAATTTCCTATGTCACACCAGACTCCAGACTGGGTGTTCTCAATCTTCATCAGTTGTCAGCGACGCTACTTTTCGGATATAAATGACATGTTCTAGCAATTTCGGTGTGAACAATGAGTAATGTTTATCTTACATTTTCACCTTTCACATGCAAGTACCGTGAACACCAAATACGAAGTTTAAAATTGTGCCGCATATGATTTATCTCATCTGATTTCAAACAGATCTTTCATCTGCTACCTCCAAGCCGGTATCCACTTCTAAAGCAGGAAGATTCTGGTGTCATACTTGCCTCATAACACAATAATCTAACCAGTCGCCTATTGATCTTCTATCTTTCTGATATCGCAAAATTTGTCCGGCTTTACTAATCTGTTATACAACATATGAAAAAATCAAATTAGAATAAAGCAAATTCCTTATTGTCAACATTGCTGATGCTGATTCAAGTAGTTATCTAGGAGTTCACAAAATAATGATGGAAATAAGGTTGGAAGGACATCCGGGTCTGAAATAACAATTTACAATACGCGCACAAAAATTACAAGCTCTCAACCTTGTCTTTGGCCGTGCCTGTTTTCGCTGTCGGCGTCGATTTGATAAAGATCGTCACGCCTGGTGATGGACCCAAAAGATGTGCAAGACATTACCCCAACAATATTTGCAGCAATCAAAGATTTGATTCTTTGTGTGAAGGGGAAGACTTCGAACTCATTTACTCAAAAACTGGGGCATTTTGAGGTGCAAAATGGCCGATTTTTTGATTTTTTTCGAGAAGAATTTTTCACAGGCTGTGCTCCAAAATGCTCTAAAATTTTGACAAAGTCCATTAATAGCCCCAGCAGAGTTCTACATATATACTGGATATGAGCACTCCAGCTCTCTTCGTGCCTGAGAAATTCCTGTACTAAAGGCCGAATTCTAAGTCGACTTTTTTCCTTACTGCGCATGCTGGTGACCCAAAATGAAGCGCTGAGGACCCAACAGACTGAGCATAACTTATAGACAACATTGCCTTTGCAGCGAAGTTTGCAGCTTTGAAAAGGGTCAATCTGCTTGAAGTTACAGCAGTTTGAAGAAAAATTTCGCAATTGCCCGGGAACTTCTACAATTCAATACTTTTTATATATTTTTTGTATTTCTTATATACTTCCATCGAAAGATATTTTTAAGCTGCAGGTGGCCAACGCATATTCGATCAACACTCATGTGATGCGCATTGTCTTCCAAGTTCTCAAAAAAAAAAACCAAATGCGAGTTTAATCCTTTCAAAGAAGCAATCATCTTTCTACGAGGATTACCTTTTTAGTCGCCATTCGAGATGATACACATGTTGTTGAAGTCATGAGCTGCGGAACATTCTTTTCAAATTACGAGTTTGACCACGTTAAGGCCTAAGGCATACCTCCGCGATTTGCCAAGTCGCCACTTTCACGCGACTTGGCAATTTGCCAGATTTCTACAAATTTATCGTGCGCGCTTCTCGAATGCACAGACGGGTAGCTTGTGTAACTTGTTACAAATGGATTAAGTTCTGACCAGAGCAAACGCATTAGCGGCGAATTACAGAGGGTCGCTGTTGTGCCAAATCGCGTAGCGACAGGAATCGCGCGAGGTATGCCTTAGGCCTAACGCGCTTGGTGTAAAGCACTGTAGGTACGCATTGACATGTTAGAAGGGTGCAGCGCGATTGCAAGACCATACCGCTCGCATTACTGAAAAAAAACGACGCACAATTGCCCGATTCACATGACATTAACGCAGCTTGGCCATAATTCGCTTCAGAGTTGACGAATTCTTAATCCAAGGGCACTATTCGATCCAGCTCGGCGCGGCGTATCTTCTGATATATAGAAGAGCCCGCTGGATGAATTGAGAGGCCGAATTCCACGAATCGTTTCAGACTTTTGCTTATGGTCGATACTCAGTATGCTTATTCATTGCACCTACTAGGCAACCTGCATCTGAAATGATTCGTGGAATCTGACCTCCTACTATGTCCAAGTCCACTTCTATACATCAGAAGATGCGCCGCGCCGAGCTGAGTCGAATGGTAGCTTTAGACGCAGAATTCGTCCATTCTGAGGAGATATGGCCACACTACGGTGAGTGACACATGAAGGCGACTGTGCGTCGTTTTTTTTTTCAAAATACGAGCGATATTGTAGTTTAGTGCACATAGGATGTATTTCAAATCTTTATACAGGAGGATTTTTGCGTTGTTGCTGCGCCGTTCCGCATATAAAAATTGCAGCTTTGAGATCAGTATTCATCACTGAGCATAGCAACATTTATCTCATTTCGAATGGCCACTTCCACTGAAGGATATCCCCGTTAAGAAAAAGTGACAACGACTCGACGCAAAAGAGCCTGCCAGTAAAAAAAGATAAAACTTATAAGAAAAGTCTTTTTAGTTGGAATGCTTTCCAGGTGAAGTCTAGACCATGAAAAAGTTTGAATTCTTTCCGAAATCCTTCCGAATTCCGAATGCGGCTCCGAGTCTGCCTTCAATATCTGTCGAGTGCCTCTGTTCGCCAAGTTATGAGTGTTTTTGGAGCAAAAAAATGCAAGCAGAAATCAGGTGATATCAACTCGGGTGCTTCAGCGCTCAGCAAAGAGCAGCCTTGAGTATAACTATATTCAAGAGGAATCCATCAGTCAGAATGCCCGTATACTGGACGATTTGGACATTTTGATCACTTTATTCTTGTTGCGGATTCCATTTATAGCGCGAAAAACGCTCATAATTGGTGTCCAAAGGCGCTCAGCAGATATTGAAAACAAATTTGTAATCAGCATACGAAGCTCTACAACAACTCAAACAAATCACCGGAACTTCCAGGACAAGCCAAATTTGCAGAAGCCGCAGGATTTTGTTCACTATTACAAAAATGAAAACGTTGAAAATCGGAACTTTTGCGGTTTTTCATGCCAAACTGGCTGAAAACCGGAACCGCAGAGCCTTCTTCAAAATTCTGCGGAAATTCCGAAAATGTCAGAAGTCCCGCAGCACTTTAGCCTGCCAGAACTTCCGCAGGACTTTGAATGTGTTGTCTCGTGATGTTGCCTCGCCAACAACTAGAGTGCATTATAGAACATGTCAGCTGTAGCGTAGAGGATAGTAGGTGGGTCTCACAGTCAATAGAGTGAGGTTCAAATTTTGCTTCAGTGTTGTCTTTTGCTGCTGTGGTTGGCATTCTTCGGAACTTCCGGAGGACCTCATTTCGGGACTTCCGCGGCACGTTTACGGAACTTTCGCAGATGACCCGGCGGAACTTCCGCAAGCGCTCTGCGGAAGTTCCGGTCATTTGTCTGAGAATGAATAGGATTTAATGGAAAGGCTATATCTATAAAACAATTTCCTTTAGCGAAGAACAGCTACTGACGGTTTAGCGTTGGAAAAAAGAAAGAAGGAAAAGTTAAATAGAAGAAATTTCTCTACAAAGGTGTATTTGATGGGACAAGTTTGACTGAACTCGAATTTCAAAAACTCATGACATTCACGAAACATAGTATAAAGCAATGCTTTGCTAAACAATTAGTGGCCACCCTTGAGTGATTGCTTCTCATTAGCAATTTGGGAAGAAAAGATGAGAGACCAACTTATGCTGATTTCTAATGAGCTATCACTCTGCCTGCTCAAACAAAGAACTTACCTATGAAAGTAAAAAGCAGTCGCAAAATCATTTGTTTTGAAGTTACTGAATTTGAAGGATTTCTTCCCAGATGCGCTCTTCCTCAATCTTTCTAGCTTTTATTGCGATACATTCATAGGGTTGTTTCATACTGCAGTCGCTGCAGCAACTGCAGTCAGATTGGGGCGGGCAAAAGATATCGATAGATCGACGGCCAGTGCCGCAGCGACTGCAGTATGAAACAACCCATGGCATTAATTGCGAGTAAAATAACATTACTCTTAATCTTGCAAAATGATCTGTTATATGAGCGTTGTTGAACACAAACCGTACAACAAATCTCTTTGCAGATTCCTTGCAATTGGTAATTTCCTCACTATCTCGCTATGGAGAGGTCCTCAAGGAAATAAATGGATAGTGGATCAGCGCGTCAGCTTGTGAAATCCAATTCTCCTCTCTCCTTTGCCAAGTATGACCGTTATCCCGTTCTTTTGTAATTGTTTGAATTGTGACGGCGGTTGGGAAACTTTCCTGTTTCCTCAAGGTGTCAACATTTGTGATTTGTCATTGATCATTTGCCAGACAACGGCTCATTACGTCGTTTGTGATGTTCAACCGCAGAAGGATTTAGTTTGATTTATGTGGCGCCGCTTTTTTTTCAGGAAAGAGAACCTTCCATTGCCTTTCCTCAATCATCACCTTTATGTGATTGATGCGCATTACCAGAGATGTCATGACTTTTATTATATTTTGCACTTCTGACAACCTCGTATACATGTTAGGATAAAAATCGTACGAGAAGCACTAAAAATGTAGCACCGTTCTACGACATACAGTACATCAATGCTGGACCCGTGACCGTGCAGCGTTGCAAGAGTAGTGAGGAGAACGAAGGAGAATAAGTGACGCAAAGGTCACGTGGTCGCTGACATGGCAGATGAGATCATGAGAGTGGAGAGAAAAGCCTAAAAGGAAAGAGAGCTAGGACTACTTCACTGACATCCGAGAATGGCCGACTCGGCCACGAGTGGTGCAACTACAGAGCTTGGCTATAGCGCTAGCGCTCGCTTAAATTTGGCAGTTCTTCACGCAGGTACAAGCTTTCTTGCTCTAATTGAGAAAGCGCGTTCGTGAACATGCTGACGTGTTCGTACTGCTGTTCCACCGCAATACGACTTGTGGAATGGACAGCAAAGTATACATCGTCGGACTTTTCGGCATGTACTGCGGTAGTCCTCAAATGAGATACGCCCATGCTACAATCGAAAGTGAGTCGATAAGTCCAAGTCAATGCATTCGCACCTTTTTATCTGAAATTTGCATCTTATGCTTTACATCTCGTATGAACGAACAAGCTCACTTTTATGATGGTCTTTGTGATTTGCGGTGGATCTTGTCCTGGACATTCCAACGTCACATCCATAGCATCGTAATCTCTGGGAGCGCATGCGGCACAAGATTTGAACCTGGCTTTTAGCATCTTTCCGTTCATTCTTGGAATGAAGTAGGAAGGGCAAGTGCCGTGGCAAAATCTGAAAATACAAGGTGAACTATTCAGAATTACCGCTTGGATTATGATTTTTTTGAACTTTATCTGACTTCCTTTTACCGAATATTTTCAAGCGCTCATACCCAAGCACAATCGAATGCTATTCAGCAAATATCGTCATCACTCGATTGTGTACCTTTAGGGGTGTAATTCCCAGCAAATGATTGATATAAAAAGAATTCGCTTCTTATGCGGAAGCGCAAGCATGTAGAAGGGCAGACTAGGCAATTACTCATGAATGTGGTATTGTTTTCTCCTCTTTGAACAATCATTATAACTCATAGTGAACCTTTTGGCAAAGTAAAAATTATCTTTGTCTATTGGACATGATCTACCCTTTTTTGTAGTGTTTCATGTTTAGTCATACATGTCGTTATCAAAATGATAAACGTTAACAAAAACTATGTACGCCAAAAGGCAGGCGCAGCCACCGCAAAGTGAACGTTTCATAGACAATATATACAGCATGACATGAAAACTGCTCTACTTCTAAGCGTAAACTAGCATATGTGAACGTTATCCAATTTAACCTCACGCGTTATACAAATAATGCAGCGACTCTTTTCCTTGCAAGTCTCAAAGCACGTGTTTCTGTCAGTATTAACAAACGGTAGGAAATATCTTCAAATGCTATAGCATAATGAAGTTGCTGGATCGAAAGCAAGTCTACGATAGAGAAGAATTGGGAAGAAAGGAGACTGTAGATCTGGAGATATGCGAAATTCGTTTGAAGAACGTTGCACGAAAAAAACAACCATGCAGGTTTGTAGGGCAGTATCTGTTTGGCACCTTCTCAACGAATTTATGTATCCTAGATCAATCTTAAAGAATCAATGACGCGAGAGTTGCTTATCTGTAGCCATTTTTAGAGTCGCCGATAGGACGAGAAAGGAATGCCAGCAAATTATATCGACAGCTACAGGACTTTGACAGCAGCCTACTATGTGTAGTACGGCAGTGCAAATCCCGGGAGAGATTGCAAAAACCTTGAGGATTCACCTTGCAAAAGGAAATCTATACGAATTGGTGTGAACTTAAAATTCGCAGGATACAAGACGTTGCTGGAACTCATTGCTTCTCTACATGTTTCTAGCAGTCTTCAAAATTACAGCATCAGAACAAACTGAAAAGCTGGATTATTCTCGAAATGTATCTTTCAAATGTAGAAAGGATGTGAATTTATTGAGATAGACCACCTACTGGACATATAAGTGGGTTACTACTGCGTATGAATATCACCTGCGACTTTGTAGACTGTACTTGTCTCATAAGAATGTGAGAGTATGAAGTGCCTTATTTATAAAAATAAAAATTGCACTGCGAGTCAATCCTGACTTTCCATGCAGTTATTTAGGTGGCATAAGCAATGTGGCTCACGAATGAGTGATCAAGTGTGAATGGCACGACACAAAACTTACTTGAAGAATTCCGTTCATTTTGGTCACTGGATGGTGCATGTCACTAATAACTTTTGAACGCTCTAACGTACCTGTTTACGATGACTTTTGTAAGACAGCCAGGAGCTTTCACACGCTGCTTGAATTTGGCGCCCTCACATTTCTGCATCTCCCTCGTATCTTTTATGGTGATGAGAGCTTGATTGCGTCCATCAAATAACGGTTTTCGCCTTCCTGAAAAGGGGCACGCGTTTTAAGCAGTTTGTGCAGGTTCAACTTCATTAATTGCTTTATGCTGCAATGGAACGTCGAGTAAATAAGAAAAGAGCGGGAATAGGTTTGAGAGAGAGTTATGCCAGCGCTTAGTCCTTGTGCTGTGCTCCTGATAACAACCACAACCTTGCCTTAACACCGCAAAGAATCTCCTTATCTTGCAAAGCGCAAAGATCTAAGTGGAGATGATCCGTAAACATATGCTTAAAAGAGCAATATTGTGATAAAAATGAGGATGGTTACTAGGGTTGATGCGTCGATATTAGGTACTTTTAGAAGGACCAGATAATGGACTTACTCTTATTATATTTTTACAAAGGTTAATAGTCAAACAAATGTAATCCCCTTAATGTAGAACTTATATTCACATTTGATCCTTGCATCAATGGTTCTTCGACCCAAATTATGCAGATACACGAGCGTTAAAATTGCGTTTGATATTTTAAAGTTTTCTTATCAACAAACCTTTAGTCCCTTTTTTGATATTGTTGAAAGACAGAGGAAAAAGAATGGGAATAAAGAATCACAAATTCAGTCTTGAAGAAAGGAGCAGGCTAATCACACACCACACATTTCTGAATGTTTCGTAGTTCAGGCTGCGTTTATACTGATCCCGAACTCCGGAAACAGTTACAGCACAACGCTCAGCTCGAGCGCTGTGCTGGAAATGTTCCCCTTTGGGATCAGTATGAACTCAGCCTTAATCTCTTCAAACGCAGCCTCAGTGCACATTGGATACTGATATAAGGATGTTATGACAGGCAAGCAAAAAATTCATACAAGCTTCATAGCATGCTATAGGAGATTGTAACCCAAGAGCTTAGGCCATGGTTACGTAATTGATGGAGCAGAAATGTTACGTGCTTTGGTCTGAATGCGGAAGATAAAAAAAGCGAAAACGCAAAATGCTCCTCCTTTCGATAGATTTCTTAATGGTCGGCGCGCTAATGCTGACTTATAAATCACTGGTTTTAATTTGTATTTTGGCGGTATATTTGATTGTAAGAACATTTGTTTTTCCGTTACTATAAGGTGTGGTGTTAAAGTCACGCTTCTCTCCCTTTCTCTCAAATTACATCGTTCTCCTTCATAACAAGTTGTGCGTATTATTATAAAGTCATTGGCCGAGCATTCAAGCATTGAAAGCTGGCCTTGTTGGGTATGCTCTACAATTTCACACTGAAAACTTTCGCTACCATGAAAACACATTTTTGATGGGCTCACACTTGATTTCATCTATTCAATCACACAGTCAGAAGTAAATACAGTCAACGCAACCCCAAGAAGGCAACCAAGTCAGGTTCCAAACCACAAACTGTCCAAAAAACTCGAACAATGTTCTAGATAAACTTGCAACATACTTTTGGAAACGCTATAAAACAATTTGCACGCTTGTGGCCTATGCAATGACTCTCTACAGCCAGTAGGTAGCATTTTTTATGCCTTGCTACCAAATGTCAACTTCTCACACTGTCGCCGATGAAGAACTGTCAATCTGAAGCGACAGTAAACATCCTTCAACGTTAAAAGATGGCCTTAGAAAAAGTTGAAAGTGTTTAGTCTAACGTAATTTGAAAACTTACCTGTACTGAATGAATTTTGCTCTAGTGTACACAAAATACAATACCAAAAAGCTTCACTGCATTTTTCAAATAGTAATGTTATAACTTTGACACAGAATCAAATAAAAACACGAAAGCAAAAAATGTACCTGGCTTTTTATGCTTTTTCAAATTCAGGTCAGAATTCTCATCGATTTGAGAATGCGGCCGAAATATGATTTCCTGGGAGGAGTAGTCTTGTTTGACAATCGGTTCGCTAACTAGCGATTCAAACGCCTTTCTCGAGATTTCTCGCAATTTTGAATCATTTGCGATGGAGTAGTGAATATAGCCGTCAGCAACGGAGAGAGGCTCATCCTCTGACGGCGTTTCGTCCATTGGCCTACAACTCGCTGTCGACACTGTGAACGCCACTATGAGAAGTGAGATCGTTCGTAGTCTAAAGGCATTGGCCAAATAGGAGGGCATTGTCGCTCGCTGCGGTCGCTTACAGCGGGTCGTCTGCTGTAGCGAATCCGAGTACCGCCTACTCTGAACAACGAACAAAAGGCGCTCATACACTTTGCAAAGTCCAGTGTCTGTCATAGTCCGAAAAGGGGCGTGAGATGGAGTTCTAGTAGATCAATGACACGTAAAGGCTGTCATTGGTGTGTGTAATGAATAATCGAAGTGAATTGTTGGTGCAGGGCGACAGAATACGGCTGGCCGTCGAGGCAGTTGACAACGCTATCAGCTCATCGTTGTGGAGATAGCAACGCGGCTGCCCCCAAAGAGGCGCCATCCTGAAGAGCTGGCGCCATCTACCACCCATTAGCGCCCCTGAGTCTCCTCTTAGACGTACATCATAGCAGCGCACTCTTCCTGGCTTTGGCTGGTGGCATCGGGTCATATGCCTCTTTTCAGATTTTCCACTATGTTTTCAGTGCTACCCGTTCTTAGGCGCTTTATCGCTACTCTGCTTCGTGCAAAACATCCTTAGTACAAACTGTTGAGCGTTTCCATCAGCTCTGGTCTTTCGATTAATTTCTGATCTGTCCGTGCGAACTGTAGTACTCGCGTTTTGCATTTCTATGCAGTTAACAGCTACCGTAAGTTTGATCACCGCCGATGTCAAAGACTAATCTCAGTAATTTGTATCATCAAATTGATACGCGACAATTGAAAATTTAGGGAACATAATGTTCAGAGTTAAGATTATATTCACGTGAAGGAATTTATTTGACTGTTTTGATGTGTGGATAACTGCGATTATGCTCAGTTTGATAGCCTCGATAGTCGATATGTTGCTCTCAAAAGTCTATTACGCAAACGCACTCATTTCACTGTTTTTCCGTTACCCAACCACACCCTTAATTTAATCTAAGTACAGTCGCTTCATTTCATATGACCATGTGTGTCATGGCACACACAGTTCACCTTTGGCGTCCCCATCCTGGATTCTTGGGAAAAACAAGCCTTCAGGTAAGTGTTTCCAAGGTGTTCTTAGCATTTTCTTTCCTTTTTAGTTACTAGTCACCTCAAATTGATGTAATCGATAACAATCGGTAAGTCTCTTGCGTTTTTGCGATTGCAAATCCAGGATGAGGACGCCACAGTGGACTGTGTGTGCAATCACACATGATCATATGAAATGAAGCGACTGTATGCGAAATAGCAGCTACTTATTCTTAATAAGTAAACAGTATTGAGTTTGCTTACCGCTTATGGTGAATTCTGAATATGGTGTACACGCCCAAAACTTCTATCTGTGTTGTTGCCCTGAAGGTCAGTTCCAAGGTAGATATACCATCATGCTATTGTCTGCTAGATGACACTCTACACCAGCCAAACTTGCGACTTCGCTAATCACCCTTTCAAGACTAAAATGGAAATTTGCGATATAAGACGTGCACAACTGTAAATTTCATCTCAAAATTTGAGAAGGTTTGATTATTAGTGTTTCAGCATTGGAAGCAGGGTCAAGCGTGTGATGCGACTGTCGCAACCGGGGGTCGTAAAGGGGGCACGGCGGTGGGGGGGGGGGGGTCGTAAGAGAGGGTGGTCCGAAGCAAAAAGTGTGGAATGTAGGAAATAAGCTTCTTAGTCGCAAACATTCTCTGCTTTTCAAAAAACAGCATTTTTCTCCCTGCAAAAAAGGTGTTCCAGACGGGGATCGAACTTGCTGGCCACAATTATGACCGAAGATTCCAAAAACACTTTCAGAAGCTCAAACATTAGACATGTATGAGTGACAAGAATGTTGTACCAATTGGCCTAGAAATCCTGGTTCCGAAACATCACTGAAGTCTCACACTCTTGACAAAAGCGCTCATCTCTACCAGTGATGACCATTGATAATTTTTAAAACTTTTTTGTTACTCTTTTAAGGGCCCATACAATTTACCTGTACTTTGGAGATTCTCTGCTACAAATATGCAGAATCTGGTTATATTTCACCAGTGCGTCACCTCTGCTTCGCAGAGGCTCGCGCTGGCTCCACTATCTAGGCCCTACTCATTCTCGCACAATGATGGCATTGGAACTCAGCGAGCAATGCCGACTACCACGAACAAAATGTAAACAACTACTCATTCCGAAAGCTTTTTTATGTGAAATCGGTGATTTCGCATGGATGAGACTTTTTGCAGGGAAACAAACGCAAATTTTTATAGGTTTTTGATTTTTCCGTAGTCTTGACAGTTGCAGTAAGAACAGCAGTCACCATGAGCTACATCTTTGTGCAAAGATCTCGTCAAAAGCTTTGGTAAAACCTTGGCAAATTGACCATTTAAGCAACCAATACTTTTTGGCTCCGTATTTGTAAAGTAACGGACATTTGATCACTATTTTGGGCCTAAGTTAACGGTTCGCACATTTACTTGGCATAAACATTCACGACTCTCCAAAAGTGGAATTACGGACCCAATTTTGCGGCTCAAATGCAAAGTGGATCCGTTTGACTCGCAGTTTCTGAGGGATCCACTAAACGAATCTGCTCGTGCTTTTGCATGTTGGATTTTCGTGCGGATAGCATGCACTGTGCAAAATTTGAGCCCATAAGGCTGGCTGGAACGCGTTCTATAAATTTCGTTACAGACAGACGGACACACACACACATACAAAGTCACGTAAACACCCTTAGCCCGTTATTATAAGTCATGATAGCCTGTGGATTTTTTTTTAAATTTTATGTGGCAACAAAAATTGAAAAAGGGGGTCGTATCTGGGTCGCATCTAAATTTTTTTACCGCTATGCAGGCCTGCTCGCTGCAATTCTGCTGTATTATGAGGCCGTCATTCTACTTTCTATCATAAAAATTTTAGGCGGGTTCATAACTTCTCCAATGAATTACAAAATTTCAAGCTCAAGAATCCCAGTTTTTGCTTTTTAGGATCGCATCTAAATTTGCGAGAGTCGCATCTAGATTTTTTCGAGCTCACTGCTCCTCAATGGCTGAAACTTTTTCCATGGATAGTGTGGGCAGAATACTACTCAGCCCATTCATTACAGCCTCTCAGCCTTTCCCTGACTTTAGTTGCAATTTTTCAAAGTATCCTGTTCATACAGGTTTGCATCGTTCTGGAAAGCGCTAAAACGGTTTTTTTTGCAGAAAAATTTGCATAATAGATAGAAAGTAAGCTTTTTAGTCGAAAAAACAGTTTTTGCGCTCAAAAGATATCGTTTTTTTCTCCCCGCAAAAAATATTTTCGCTACGGGGATAGAACACGGGACTGTCATTAAAGTCTAAAACGTTCCAATTTCCAAAACGTCTATATCCTGGTACTATTGGACCATGAAAGCATCATGCCGAACATTCATAAACAGCAGAAAAGTTTACCTTCACTAGAAAAGGAGTTATTATGAAATAGTCAATTATAATGACTAAAGTGAACCGTTCCGTAATGCTGAATTTTTCTTGGTTGTTATTTTATTTCATTTTTAAAGGTATACAGCTTAAATACCATTCAAATCAAAATCAATGTTCTACTTTGTCAGATGATGTCCTTTCCATTCATATCTTCCCATAATAAGCATAGCCAATTTGTAAAAATCTTACTAATTACCCAATCTACGTAGAATTATTTGTTTTTTGAGTGGTGAAGCATTACTTGCATTATTTCCCAAATCGTAAGTAGTTATCTTTCTCTGACCTATAATTTTGATTGAGGTCCATTGGCAGGCATCTTTTGAAATTGACATTCGTTCAAGCAGGTTACCGCAAAAGGAAGTGGAGGAAGGAGGAGAGGGGGGCAGGGGGGGGGGAAGTCGTACGGATGGGTACCTTCAGGGGGGGGGGGGTCGTAAATGAGGGTCCGGATCGCATCAGCACGCTTGACCCTGACTGGATTTCATCTTTTTCCTCCAGATTTTGGGGTTGTAGTCAGGGTCAAGCAAGGGGTGTGGCACACGATCGCTGGTTACGACCAGGGTCAGCTTGTGATGCAACTGTCGCAACGGGGGGTAATAAAGAGGGTACCTAAGGTGGGGGGGGGGTCGTAAAAGGAGGTAGTCAGGCTAAAATACCCTGGGCTTGAAAGGGAATCAAAAAGCAGATAATTAGTTATGTTTTTTACAATAAATCTACAAAAAAGTGGAAATCAGAATAAAACAGATAAAAAATCTGTAAAAATTCTCAACGAAAAACATTTACAAGAGCTCAAAACACTTTTGAAGGATGTATGGGCTGATAAAAATGCTAAGTGTACCGATTGCCCTAAAAATCTTGCTTCTGAAGCCTTCCTGAAGTCTCACACACTCAACAAAAGCGAATATCTTTACCAGCTGTGACCATCATGAATTTCTAAATCTTTTTGTAATGTTTTTCACAGACCCATATGATTTATCTGTACTTTGGAGATGCTCTGCTATATCAGTGCAAAATTTGGTGCCGTTTTGTTGACTGTGGATTTTCTTATGATTTCATGTATGGTAGCAAAAAATGAGAAAAGGGGGTCGTATCTGCGCCTCATCTGAATTTCTTCGGAGCTATCGGAGCCTGTTGGCTGCAATTTTGCTGTAATATGAGGCCATCCTCCTACTTTCCCTCATAAAAATTGCAGGCTGTTTATAACTTCTCTGGTAAGTTACAAAATTCTAAGCTCAAAAATCCCAGTTTTTGCTTTTTAGGATCGCATCTAAATTTTTTCGAGCTTACTGCTCCTCAAGTGCTGAAACTGTTTCTATGGATAGCCCGGGCACCATGCTACACAACCCGTGCTTTCCAAGCTCTCAGTCTTTTCCTGGCCTTAGTTACGAATTCAAACTACCGTGCTCATGCACGTTTTTGACGTCGTTCTGGACGGCGCTAAAGCGGTTTTTTCCTCGGAAAAAAACTGTGGAAGAGGTAGGAAGTAAGCTTAGTCGAAAACTTCTTTTGTAGTTCAAGAATGTCATTTTTTCTCCGTGCAAAAACTTGTGTCGCATACAGGAATCGGATTTGCTGGTCTGAAGTATGCCTGAAAATTCAAAGAAAAAACTTGCAGAATCTCAAACTCTATTGAAGGTGTGTATGTGTGCTACAGATGCTGGGCGCAGCCACTGGCCTAGAAATTCTGCTTCCGAAACCTCACTGAAGTTCTCACGCAGGTGTTTTTTGATATTGACATTCATTTATGCAGGTTACCTCGAGGAATGTGGGCAGGGGAGGTAAGAGGGATAGATGGGGGAGGGTGGGGGGGGGGGGAGGCGGAAGGGAGTGGGGAGGGGAGGGGTGGGGTCGTAAGGATGGGTACCTTCAAGGGGAGGGGGGGAGTCGTAAATGAGGTCTCGGTTCTCATCAACAGCTTGACCCTGGTTACGACCCCCTCTACCTGATCGCTGTCTTAATAAGACCCCCCCCCCCCTGAATTATTAGGGTGATCGATAAAAAGTGGGACAGCTTGATTTTTGTTACATTTTGAGGTTTTTTGTTCTCACCAACAACAAGCAGACTGCAACTCAAACGTCGCTTACATAACCGACCTTCGCCTATTATTCTGGCAACGCGTTACCATCTCTCATAACCGTACGCATGGCACCATGAACAATTCAGACAGGGTTTTTGGAACATCGCTTATTCTTACGCTGCTATACCGTAAAGTCGTAAAGCAAGTGACATACCGTTTGAAAGCGCTCTTCACGCTCTTTCAAACAGTATATTAAACATAAACATACCTTTTTATGGTTTAAAAAAGCGAAATACCTGAAAAATCGCGATTTTTTGGCGCAATAAAAATCAAAAAATCATGTTTTGCCTTATATTTTCCGAAGATAGATAAAATCTGAGCTAATCTGCATATGGATGGATAGAGCGTAAAAAGCTCTATCAGAAGGTACCTATAGAACTTGCGTTCACCTGCAAAGAATTGAATAAAGCGTATCTTTGTTCTCGAAGCTGCTAAGGCCATATCTCCTGACTTTGAAAGTTGAGGTCATCAAGCCGTCGTGGGTTTAGTGACTGTCCCACCATCCACTCCAGCAGGGTACTTTGGGTGGTCTCACATGTTTCACTGCGCAGATATTGCCCAAAGTTTATAATTTGTCAAAGTGACTAACTTTGCGCTGCAGCCACTACAAAAATTATTACGTAAGTAAATGACCTCGTATTTTCTGAAAGAGAATAATTTGTTCTAACATCTGTCAAAATTAGGAAGTTTACCCATTTCTCCTTTTTGAGAAATCTACAGTTATTCTCTAGGTGTCCCATTTTTTACCGATCACCCTAATATATACCTAAGATAGCATTACCTGAAGGCCCTGTCAAACATAATGGGCAACATATCCATAATGAGCATGTCAATTAACCCCTGTAAACAAAGTTTGAGCGAATTCTGAAGTTCAGGATACTAGGCTACCTAAGTGAAATGGTCATTTTCCAACATGGTTAACTTTGTTTCAAAGGTGAATTAGCTATCCGTTTTTGCACTCAAGACAAAGCACTACTCCTTCTTTGTCCACCTCAGAAATCCCGCTTCGAAAGACCTCCAAAATGAAATCAGAGGTCATCCAAAAGCACGTTTCTCCCGTTTTCCGCTTTTGATGGCTGTGCTTTCACCAACTATTACTCAGAGCAAAGAAAACAAATCAGGCTCAAATTCACTCCTGTGAAAACTAGGAGATCTAGGCTGTCGATTTATATAAATACGGTTTGCTAAAAATGTTTTTATGCCATAGTTAATGGGGTTTGGCACACCCCTTAAAAGCTGTGGCTGCCACAGCTTTTAAGGGGATGTGCCACACCCCATTAACTATATCAAAAAAACATTTTTAGCGAACAATGCAGACTAAACATGCATATTGTGTGTCACTTTCGCATTGAAATGCTCTATCTTTTGTACATTCAAGATGCGATTACGATGAGTTATGAACAAATGGAATATTGCCATATCGCGTCGCGGCTGAAATCGCGTGAAATGGCCCGGCACAAGGTGGGCAAATGAAAAGCTGGAAGTCATTTTGGGTGAAAATAAAGGGGATATCGTTTTTGCGAGGCCTTGCTGAGTCCCGAGAAAGATATACAGTTGGAGGCAAACAATCCGGACTCTTTCCCGTAGATTGAGCTTTTGCGCGCGTCAAATCGCGCCATCGCTGACTGCCGCAAGCGCGACGTCTAACCGATGTGAGCTTGAACGGCATACATGACTACTTCTCAATGTATGCGCAATGGTATGGCACCAAGTTGCGCAAATGAACTAACATAGGCTATTGGGGACAAGGTAGGAGATATTATGAAAAACATATGTGATTGGATGGTGTACTAAGGAAACGGCCATAGGTTGCCGGCGTTGCCGAGGTTGCCGATGTAGCCGGCGTTGCGGTCGCTGCAGGACGTCATTATAGCCTCCACGTTTCTTGAGCTGTCTCTGACCTGGCAACGCCGGCAACCTCGGCAGCTCCAGCAACCTCAGCAACCGTTGCCGGCAACCTAAGGCCGTTCTCTAAGCTTGTTTTCCAAAATTACTCATTGGCGAGTGGAGATGTGAATTAAAATGGCTCGTCTGCAAACACAGGCGACGATGTGGTACAAATCTTGGTACGTACATGGATATTGGCCTGCAGGAGTCAACCGAGAAGTTTCATGGAAAAATTATGTGACTGAAAATTGTAGCAAGCATTTCTCTAAAATTTCCCACTATCACAGAATTATGAAATGGCTCGTTTACAACGAGAAGATGGCGATATGGCACAAAATTTGGATGTGTGCGCGCAGTAGGACTAAGGAACTAACAAGGGGAGCTACCCAACTTAACTCGGCCTTTTGGCAAGGTACATATATAGTCTGAATCAGCTTCAAACGCTGATTCCAAATACTCTATTCATAGCGAATTATGGGTTTTTTCCTGCCAAACTTGGCATGCTCATCGACTCAGGGCATCACCTCATCATCATTTGAGTGCTGATACGCCTGCATTAAGCTTTTTTGGTGAGAAAAGATTGGTTTGTACTATTTTGATACCTCAGCACTTTTTCTTGCAGATTTTCATCTGAAGGCAGTCTCCTCATGTTCAGTAGTATGCCAGTTTTGCGTAGGAAAAAGCCCATAATTCGCTTCGGAATGGCGCGTGGCATCTAGAAATAGGATGTTTTCAGCGTTTGAAGCTGATTTACAATGTATATGCCTTTTACCAAGAGGTCGAGCTAAGTTAGGTAGCTTTCCTCATAAGTACGAAAAATTATGAGAAACTACGTGATTAAAAAAATGTTTTTCCGAATTAGCTCAGACAATCGCCGGGGGCAGGTGGGCACCGGAAAATAGATTGCTGATCTCTCGCACCCCGCTCGCGGATTTTTTGGAAAGCAATCAGGACTTTTCGGAAGACCGCTTGCTGAGTTCTCGATTCCTCAGAGATTCAGCAATATATCTGCAAAAGATAAGAGCGAAAAAAATTCAACAGGCGGTCTCTCAAAAATCCGCTGACTCAGCAAGCGGTCTTCCGAAAAGTCCTGATTGCTTTGCAAAAAATCCGCGAGCGGGGTGCGAGAAATCAGCAATCTATTTTTTCGGTGCCCGCCTGCCCCCGGCGATTGTCTGAGAGGGGGCAGCTGCCCACCTAACGCTTACTTGAGGGGGCAAAACTTCCAATTCACACAAGTTTTTCAAAATTTCTACATAATCTGCTCAGCACCTAAAGTTTAGTATATAGTAACATTTGATTTGAGAACTTTTCGTCTCCTTCGTTAGTATCAAGACTGGCAACGAGGCCGTCCTTTGGAGAAAAAAGCGTGCTCCGATCGAACAATCTACAGAGCTGTCGGGGCGAAACCGTAAAGATCGATAGTGGTGAAGGCGATGTCGTTTCACCGATGTCCATTAGCCAATCATGCATGTCTTTTATTACCGTCAGTGGCTAAAAGCTTGCAATACCACTCTCACAAGGAATGCATGTTTAGTCGAAGTGGCCTTTCTAGATGGGACGTATACCATATTGAAGGACATATCGTCGTTTCACTGAGATAGATGGGGCGTCTGCACAAGGCCGTGAGCGTTCGTAATCGGTACGGTATTAGCTACGGCGCAGAATCGATATCACCGAACAGCTGATCATTTTCCGACTCAACAATAATAGGTGTGTTTTTTGCAGCTAATCGTGCTTTTCTTTTCAGATTTCGACTGTAGTTACCAGAAGTGAACCGTAAAACTTCAATTACTCTTGTTTTATGTTAATTTCTCACTTTTGACCCACTGCCGGTGCGGATTTTGCATTATGGCTGTACATTGCGTGCTATTACTTCTTCTTTTTTACTTAATAGTCGTGTTTATTGGATTTGCTTTTACTATTCCGTCGAATGACTTCACTTTGCTCACCGATACTTTATGTTTATGTTGTTTTGTTCAGTTTAAGATGCGAAAAATCCTAATGTTGCAAATTACATTTTTCTTCACTTGATATAGATAAAAAAATAAAGCAAATCCAATAAACACGATTGTTAAGTAAAAAGAAGAAGTGAAAGCACGCAATGTACAGCTACAATGCAAAATCCGCACCGGCAGTGGCCAACTGACATAAAACAAGTGTAATTGAAGAATTACGATTCACTTCTAGCAACTACCGTCGAAATCTGGAAAGAAAAGCACGATTAGCTGCAAAAAACTCACCTATCATTGGTCGGAAAATGATCAGCTGTTCGGCGATATCGATTCTGCGCCGTAGCTAATACCGTACCAATTACGAACACTCACGGACTTGTGCAGTGACACGCCCCATCTATCCCGGGGAAACGACGACAAATTGCTGATTCCAAATCTGCCTTCCCTATCTGCAAAGCAATTATGAACGAGGGGTTATGACCGCTTACTGGGGCAAAAAATTGAATGTGCAAGTAGGACAAAAATAGCCGTAAAACTTTTTCTAGCTCTTTAACACGTTGACGACAGTGCCGCGCAATGGTGCGCGGCAGGCAGTCTGTCCCTGTGGACGACGCCGCGCAATGGTGCGCTGCGGCCTTAATTTCAATACTATCTGTCCAGTCCTCTTAGTTTTTGTTCATATAATCAACATAGGCTCAGATATACCTCATATATTAGCTCCGCCCCTTTTGGCAAACTCCGCCCACTCGCCTCCCACAAGAGAAATTTTTGTTCATAAAAAGCATGGATGAAGCCGTAAATGAACGCAAAGACTTCAAACAACTTTCAGCCAGGCTCCGCGCACCTTCAGGCAAGCTCCGCCTCCTAAGTGGCAAGCCCCGCCCACCTGCCTTTTTGTATCTCACGCATAGATGCATGCATACATACATGCAGCCAGCTGTGAAAGTGCGGGGAAACGGTTCGTCCACAGGGACAGACCTTCAAAAAATGGCTCGTCGTCAACGTGTTAATGGAGCAGTGAATATCATCAGAGCACTTTAATTAGACAATACTCTCAATTAAAAAGTACATCACACTTGGTTGCATTATTTGAGGGCTAGCACTCATTTTACCCAAAATGCATGTTCAATTTTTGGCTAAAAGAAAACGCTCATAACTTCTCATACGTAATCGCTCTGCAGATTACGAAAGCAGATTTGGAGTCAGTGTTTCATGCCCCAATATGGTACACATCTCGTTTAGAAAGGCCACTTCGACTAAATAAGCTTCCTTTGTCAGAATGTGCAAAATTTTCGTGAATGTCGCGGAATTCCCGGAATTCCGCGACATTCCTGGAATTGCGCGGAATTCACAAGAATCACGAATTCTGAAAACTCACGCGTTTCCAAATTCTATTCGCCGTAACTTTCTTCGGAATAAATGTCTTTTGAATCCGAAAAAGCATTGTACTCAACTCATCAAAGCAAATCTTTCGATACAGCGTGCTCTTGATATTTTGATTTCAGTATCCTGAAGACGATTCGATAGTACTTCTTCTGTAGATTATGGACCTCCAAAAATATCCGCACACTTCCTTCCAGAGGAGATAGAACGGCTAGTGAATTGTGGAAAAATCTTCCAGTTGTCCCAAATTCTACTCGCCGTAACTCTAGAATGCGAAACTATTTTGCTAAGCAGATATGATTTTCGTAATCAGCAGGTCATGCACCTCTACGAGCGAGTTCTCCAAGAAATTCGGTTAATTTCATTTTTTCTTGTTTTACGCTCTGCAGCTCGCATATGGATTTCGGTCAAAATGTTGATGATTTTGGATTGAAAGGAAACTTCGCTTATAGAGGTTTTCGGGCATGCTGTTTACGAAACTAGTGGTCTTTGAGGACGACTTTTTGCAGAGATAATGTGAGGTAACTGTAAGTGAGCCATGAAAATTCCTAACTTCGCCCTGCACCTTTCGTGTATCTGTCAGAGAACTTGCCTGTTTGCTTTCATATGTTCAAGTTAGTAGGGAAATGTGCCATCGAATGGTGCATGTTTCAGGCTCCTGTCCATAAAAATTGCCGAGTTCGAGCCTACAAGAACACTTCTCATGAATTCTGCCCGTATGGTGGTAGAGGTTGTATAAAATACCGACCAAATCTGTTCACATCGCTCAATGGATCTTCTGTATTGAATTGGTAATTAGGTAGATCTGAGCTCTAGCTACAAAGCTGCTTTGATATTCGATTAAGCAGCCGAAGAACACACAATCACTATAGTCAATACATTGGGATTCCTTGGACGAAGTGAACGTAATATTTGCAATCAGAATGTCGTACAACCACTCACGTTGGAATTTCGACGAAGTATGCGATCTTTACATTTTGGGTAGACTGAAGCCTGAAACATGCACCATTCGATGGCACAGTTCCTACTAACTTGAACATATGAAAGTAAACAGGCAAGTTCTCTGACAGATACGCGAAAAGTGCAGGGCGAAGTTAGGAATTTTCATGGCTCACTTACAATTACCTCACATTATCTCTGCAAAAGACCCTGTCTTCCTCAAAGACCACTATTTTCGTAAACAGCGTGCCCGAAAAAATCTATAAGCGAAGTTTCCTTTCAATCCAAAATCATCAACATTTTAAACGAAATCCATCTGCGAGCTGCAGAGCGTAAAACAAGAAAAGAAAAATTAGCCGAATTTCTTGGAGAACTCGCTCATAGAGGTTGTATGACCTGCTGATTACGAAAATCATATCTGCTTAGCAAGATAGCTTCGTATTCTAGGGTTACGGCGAGTAGAATTTGGGACAACAAGATTTCTCCACAATTCACCAGCCCTTCTATCCCCTTTGGAAGGAAGTGTGCGGATACTCTTTGGCGGCCCATAATCACAGAAAAAGTACTATCGAATCGTCTTTTATAGAGTCTAGGGGGCAGTGCGCGCTACTTTACATCTTTGCGAATAGACGTCCGCAAAAAAATTTAGGAATACTGAAATCGGAATATCAAGAGCACTCTATATACCGAAAGATTTGCCTTAATGTGTTGAATACAATGCCTTTTTCGAATTCAAAAGACATTTATTTCGAAGGAAGTTACGGCGAGTAGTATTTGGAAACGCGTGATTTTCCAGAATTTACCAACGTTTCCCTTTCTTTTGAAAAGAAGTCTGCGGCTACATTTTAGCGCGCTATCCTACTATAATAACGCGCCAAGCCCGTCTGTTTTTTTGTGTGTCTGTGTGTGTGTGTCTGGTGAAAATCTGTCTGTCACGAAATTCATAGAGGAAGCTGCAACTAACAAGGGAACCGTGTCGAGTCGAAGTGGCCTTTCCAGATGAGACCCACATTGCTTTGAAGAGTATTAGGCTGCGTTCATACTGATCCCGAAGTTCGGGAACAGTTCCAGCACAGCGCTCAAACTGAGCGTTGTGCTGGAACTGTTCCCGGACTTCGGGATCAGTATGAACGCAGCCTAAGCGATGACTCGAAATCTGCCTTCCAAATCTGCCAAGCGCCTTTGGACGCCGAGTTATGACCGTTCTTCGGAACGAAAAATGAGTGCAAAATTTAGGCAAAATTGATTGTTACAATCTTTCCAGCGCTCAGATAAAGCAATGTTAAGTATTAGCATAATAAATAAAATGTATCCATTGCATAAACAGCTCTGATACTTGACATTGGACCATTTGAGCAAATTTGGGCGATTTTGCTCCAGTTTTGCGTTCAATTTTTTGACCTGAAAATTGAGCATTACTCGGCGTGCAGAGGCGCTTGGCAGATTTGGCAAGCAGATTTGGAATCAACGATTAATGCTCTTTAAAACAGTATGGGTCTCATCTGGAAAGGCCACTTCGACTCGACACGGTTCCCTTGTAAGCTATCGGGCTGCAATTTTGCATAACATACCGTGCCAGCGTGTAGGCCCACCATGCGCAAGGACGAGCCGGTTCGATGAGCGGGTCCCTCAAAATTTGCGCGTCAAACGGGTCCACGCGCCTTTTGGCACGCAAAACTGGGTCGCTAATTCGACTTTTTGCAAAGTCATGATTTGTCTGACAAGTAACTCTGTGCGCCATGAATTTTAGCCCAAAAAGTGCTCAAAAAGTTTGCTTTTTTGCGAAAACAGCGCCGAAAAGTGATGAACGCGTAGATAGTCTATTTGGCAAGGTTTTATTTGAAAAAACTGAAAAGATTTTTGCACTGAATTGTAGCCCAAGGTGACTATTATCCTTATGACGATTATCAAACTAAAATAAATTTAGTAATCCGTTCAATTTCGCATTTGTTTCCTTGCAACAAAGTTTTTTTTCTCAAAATTACCGATCTTACATGGAGATGCTTCATGAATGAACAGTTGTTTGCTATTCATTTGTGATGCTCACCATCGAGTGGTGAGTTTCAAAGCCATTCTCATGCGAACATGAGAAAAGCATACGGATAGGGAGCCAGTGCGAATCTCCGCGAAGCGGAGGTGACGCACTGGTAATCTATAAGAACAGTAGTGCTAGTGCTTATTGGTATCTTTTATGTTGAATAGACGCTGCGTTACATCCTTGCAACGGACCTCCGCAGAAGAATTTGAGAAAACTGGAAAAGGAATATCGAGAACATACTGTACATCAGAAGATTTGCTTTGACAAGCTGAACACAATGCTGCTTTCGGCTTCAGAATATATTCATTCCGAAGGAAGTTATGGCACTGCGTAGTTTGCGTGATTCGAGTGAATTCCGGGGAATTCCTGAGATGTCGCGCACTTTCGCGGAATTCCGCAATATTCGCGGAATTTCTGCACATTCTGAGAGTGGTGTTGTACATGCTCTTGTACATATTCAGAATACATATCTGCTTGTCAAAATATGGACGATGCGCAAGAAGAAACGGCCGTTTCTGGCTTTCACTGTTATTTTCTGTAAGTATGTAAGTGCAAGCCTGAGTTCATCCCAGCTTTACCAGTTTTTCTAAAGGATTATCATGTTGTGTAACAATGTCATATTTATCGGAGTAACAGAGATCATGCGCTTCGAGTAACTAGATGGAATGCTTTGCTAGCAGTGCAAAGCACGGAGATCAACTTGAAATTCGTCACATATATGCGTTGATGTAAAAGTACTACGAAGGAATATAAAAAGCTAGGAAATTGCAGTGAGCTGAAATTTACGAGATCTATGTGCAACAGAGTGAAGACGCGGCCGTTCGAAGATTAAAGAAGGCGGTAGTGGCTCTTATTCGTAGTTCATCCAGCTGTAAGGATTGCGAGCTCGCTTCTCAAACATCGAGTACATCCACGAATAAGGGTTGCGAGGTTGACGGAAGTTATCGTCCAAGAAGTTCAGAGAACGCTTGCTCTAGAAAAATGAAAATAATTACTTAAATTTAGTCTACCCATTAGATTATTTACCTTTTCCGATGCCATCCAGCTGTATGGATTTCGTGCCCTCTTGAATTGTTCGCCTACCATCCAAGAATAAGGGTTTCGCGGCGCTCGTTTCACTTTCATCCATGAGTATGGGTTTCTTAAAGGACTTCCTGAAACGAGAACTCCATTAGTCCTTAGATTTTCGGTTAGAATGACTGTAAAATGCCCTTCTTGGATTCTTTTTTTTTGCTCTCATATTAACGGTGGTCGTCACAAGTTCGCACTTTTTTGCCTAGGGAAAGAGAGAGCATTGCGTGCCGTTTCTTTCATGCCACTCACCAAAATCCGTATTCCCTTCACAAGAACCACCCATTTTGAAATATTTATGTGCTTGGTTGATTAACTAGAATCCGTAACCGATTAGGTACCAAATCTCAAATCTTGCGTTCAATTTAGAGACAGCAATATATGCTTTCGGCAAAAGAAGCATTAAAATTTGAATAAACATTGAATACATTAGTGTTTATGCATATTCACATTTTTAGAAAATAGCCCCTTTGAACCTAGATTTTCGTTCAATGTACTATATAGCCTTTCGGAAAAATTTTGATTATAGCCATTATTATTAGCTCTATTATAGTCTGTCAATCTGTCCAAGTACAGCTAAGATTATGCCGGAAGTTAGATTGTGCGAAAGTAAATTGCCCCAAACGGCTCAAGCCCACCATTCAGAGCGTTTACACGACTACTTTTTTGTCCAGTATAACCGAGAGCAAATATAGAGGACCTGTTGTTACAAGTACACGATATAAATTATAGAGGCGATGATTTGTCCGGTACGATACGTCAAACTCCAGATAGTTTTCATCACTTAAGGCAATAATGCTACCCGGAAATCTTATAGATAAGCCCCGTTTTTGGCTCAGATAAGACGCTACAGATGAGGCCTTTTCTTTCCATCATAACTACCGCAAAATTTTGTCGGATAAGTCCGAAGACAGTCAAATAAGTCCGACTTATTTGCAGACGGGCTTATATGATGGGAAAGCCCTATCTATGACCTTTAGGATAATTAATTGAGTCAAAAAGGAGTGATTTTCAAAAAGAAAACCTTGCGAAAAAAAAAACATAATTGCGCACACTTCACTTTTTTCTTATCCAAAGTATGATTTTTAAGAGAAATATACGACCAAGACACTTTTTTGATTGCGTCACCAAAAAGCAAATTTAGCACTTTTTTCTGTGGGAAGGTTGATCTCTTTCAATCGTTGATGGTACAAAGGCTAATTCAAGCAAAATCTGCGCGCATATACTTTCCAATTTTGTATCAGACATAGCAAACGTTGCTCTTCCTTTACGTTTAGGAAATAGTGGTAAATCAGTGTTGATGCAGAATGTGATGAAGGCTTATAGAAACTAGTCGTGATATAATGAGTTACTTCCCACTCCACAGTAAAAATTCAAAAGCTGTACTCAGATGATCTGACTAAATCGTTAGCTAGAAATGCGAGGCACTAATTTGTGTATTCAAAGTGATGAGGTACTTGCTCCGATGATCAGCGATACCTCTATCCATGAACAATACTCGAGTCATTCATTCAAATTACTTTTCTTTTATCTACTATATTCAAATGAAAAGGTTTATTTCTCACGTTTTTCTTCGACAAGTTCGGCGGCGTTGTTGTCCTCATTAGTTGCTTCGCTGAGTTCTTCTGCTGATATTGTGTAGAATGCTAGCAGCAAACAGAGCAGTGACAGTGGCGACATGGTCTGCAATAGATTTTATTTGGAAGGCTGTGATGGTGAGAAAAAAATTAGCGAAAAAGTTCGAATTGAATGCCGAAAAATTAAGAGCAAGCATGGAAAGACATTAGACGATGAACGCTCTGACTCCAATGGACCAAAAAGCGCCGTCTTGGGTTACATGAAATATAATGAGTGAATTCTTGAAGAGTAATGCAATACGATATGAGGAAACGGAAGTTACCGAAGAAGCCAAATTTTTGAAGAATTTTGATTGTGTTCTAGTAATTTCCAAATTCAATCTACAACAAACCTGGATGGTACAACTAGACTGTAATGTACGTGAATTTTGTTCAATTCATGTATGTGTGTAAGAGTTCAGAGGTTATCAACTTTTAAAATAAAAAAGCGGATTTGAGCAATTTAAGTGAGCTCAATCGAATATTTTTCAGACAAAGGAAGAAGTCAGATAGATGTATGTAAAAGTAATGTGAAAGTAGCGAAAAATTTAGTTAGCCAAAGCATTCCCGTTTCCAGGTGTCAAATTTTGAAGTACACAATACTTCAAGAAAAGGTTGTAAGTGATGAAAGTCAGTAACATCTTATGTTATGATGTTTATCAAGGGCTAGTGGGCCAATTGCGAGGTGTTCTTACCACTAAAACGACAGAGTACGTACATTAGCACTCAATACAAACAATTTACTTCAATTGCTGTCACATAGAATGGAAGTGGTGCTAAAAAGGGGTGGCTGACCGAAAGTTTTTAGGAAGTGTCCCGAGCGTAATAGCCCAGCGAACGATATCCCTTTTACTAGTGAATTACTGCGATAATATACGCAGATTCTTAGAATCATTTAGCGAGTGAAAATTGGGTAAAGCGTTTTAAAAGGATAGGAAATGTTCTTTTTCTGTGATTTTGAGTCTACGAGAGTATAAAACAGCGTATCAAAATAGGCATTTTTCTCTTGAGCAAGAAGGTATTGACTTCAAGGTGCAGACGAGACGTGTACATCATACGATGCCTGGATTAACTTTTGGCGTAGAGCCCAGTAATCCTTAAAAATGAGTAAGACTGACAAAAACTTCAGAGCTTTACTAAACTGTCCGACTCAACCATAAATTCTGATAAGCGCCCATAAGTTTCACCTCAAAGGACGAAAAGCTTAAGCAAACTGCATATTCTCTTTATTGAAGCGCCTTCATGATTTTTTGTAGGCAGCGGATTAGACGTAAAGCAATTGCTTCTGGCTTGCCGATAAAACTCTTGATCCAGATAAATTTAACCGAGCTATACGTGATTGCTGAGGTCTTATTGAGCTCAATAAATTTCGTGTGAAATGGCGCTTCTATCAAGCAACTGCTTTGTTTTCTATTTGCTATGTTATCTTGTTAAGCTCAAAACTCATAGAAATTCATACCGAAGACTTAGCTTAATTTATCTGTTTGAAGAATGAATAAAGTTATGGTACACAGAAGGTTTTTGATATTATAGCTCCTGATGTTTCAGTTTTTGACAGTGGCAGATACGGTAACGATATTTGAGTAACAGGCTAAAAAGAGCTCTTTAGAATAGATAAAGAACCTGTTTTGCGATCACAAATAAATCAGAACGTATAAGATATCTGATTATGAATGAAGATTCTACATCTGATACGGTGACAAAAGTAAACAATGGATCAATCAATGTAGGTTCTAAACTACTCAAGTTAAATCCTCAAAAAATCGTGTAGACGACTTCAATGTTTTCTAAATGGCTTATAAATCATCCATTGCTTCATTGCAGGGCTCGGCACAGATGGCACGGGGTCAAGCTCGATATCGTTTTTGGGACAAAAAGCAGGGGATGTCGTTTTTGTGGCCGAAAAAACACAAAGACTACGACGTTTTTTAGGTCAACGTTTCGTTTTTGAGGGTTTTTTACGTTTAGAGTTCAGGGTAAAAAACTTCGTACGAAATTTTCAAGACCAGAGTAAACTTCGTTTTGAAAGTTCCCTGGTGCCAGCTCGTGTCGAGCCCTGCTTCATTGTCATACAAAAAGCACTTTCTGTATTTAGACAATAGTAGAAGCAGTGACGGACCGAGGGGGCGGGAAGGGGGCGCCCCACCCCCCTCCGAGGATGGGTCGCGAAATTTCTGAAAATTACTCAATGGATTATAAAAATGCGCAGGTGGTAAGATTTGGAGAAGCATCCCAAAAATTTTTTCGGAGTGCTAATGGCCACGCCCCCCCCCCCCTCTCCCTCCCCCCGGACGGAAATCCTGGGACCGCCACTGGTAAACAGCCAGTCGCAGAAGAATCAAAAATTTGTGAAACTCTCATCATACGGCTAACCAGGCGAAGTCCACAAAACTAACCGAACTTATCGGAAGCACCGAGAAGTACGGAATGGCATAACACTTTGAATAGAAAATTTGTTCTAGCACGCGAGTCCAATGAATTTTCAAAGAAGCACTGCTGAAACAGTCCTCCTACTTTCTCTCTCTTCGCACTCTCTCGGAAAGTAGCTTCCAAGGACATTCTTACGTAACTTACCGAAGCCTTTCCCACCTTTTTACTTTCGAGAGTCTAATGGCACTTTGTACTGGGGTATCTGACTAGTCAGTAGGAAAAGTTGAACTTCGGATGCATGAAACGGGTTAGGAATGCAAATTCCAAAATCTAAGCCAAGACCACAGTCTTCGTAATTGGGGTTAACAGACAAGACCCGAAAGTTTGCTCAGGGTAAAAAGTCCTTAAACATTGTCAATCTAAAGAAGAGAAATTTTTGCGTAAGACAAAGAGTATTTGCTCAAGACATTAACTGAGTTTACTACCATAGATGTTGCCAAAAAATATTCGTACAGGTGCAGGGGTAGCTACTGAGCTAGGAAATTCTGGGCGACTTTTGAAGACACAAGCTAATAAATTTTCTTGAACTTTCCAAAAAAGATTGAATATCCTTTTGAAGCACTTCAGATTTCAAATGGAATTTCTTCCAAAGGGTAGGCTTACAGACCCTATCTAACCCTATTCTGTGAGGCCGAACTTGAACGTGAAGGTTGGTAGCGCCGTATTCAGCCGGAAAACGCCAAATAAATTGAGAAGATAGAGACAAGAAGTGATAACGCGCATACAAATCCTGTTGATTACTACTTTGCATGTCCCATCCTTGGCCACTTCTGAGTTTTTATTTCCATTTTATCCTCAATTGTGAGCAGTTACCTCCACATATTAGGAGGTGACTGTTCACAATTTTTTAACAAAATCCGTTCTGGCAGGTGATGCTCGTAATGTAAAGAGTACAAGCAACAGAGTTATTCTATGTTTCTCACAGATCCTTGCAGAGCTGAATGCACTGCCGAAGAATTGCCAAAGGACAAATGATGCAACATTCAACTCGACCCTATTCAGCTTGCTTACGGCTATTATATTATGCAAGAGTGAATCACTTAGATTTCAGAAAGTTCCATCAGTTTGCACTTTGACAGATGGAATGGGCTCAGATGCAAATCTAACGAGTTGCCGTAATTAGACAGAGGATTACACTTCAAAACACACTTTCTGAGGACTAGCCAAAACAACGCATTTGAATGCCTCCATATTCACGCGGAAATAGATTTATTGGGAGATCGGAGATGTAGGTATGAGGAGGAGGAGGTTTAATCCGATGAAGTGATTTCTTCTTGGCTTGTCAGAAAAGCTACATATATCGAATGAGACTCGTCCCAAAGGAGACCTGGAGCTAGCCTCAGGTCAAAGCTTAGAATGGTTGAACCAAAATCGGTGTCTGCACTTCACCAAAATTGTTTCTTTAGAAGGAATTCAGAAACTAACCATCAAATAAAAGAAGTGGCAGTAGAGTTGACATATAGTGAACCTTACCAACCACTTTTAGGCTTTTGTGATGTAAATAGACTACAAAGCACACCCACTGAGCTACTGCTCAAGTACGAGTGCACCAAGTCACTTACGAGAAAATTACTTGAAAACCTCAGAGAAGCCTACTTCGAACTCTTGCCCTCACAAATTGCCGGTAGCAGCCAATGACATTGTAGGATGAGGAAGTAAAGACAAGACTGAATTAAAAAAGAAAACCACCTTAAAAAGTTTTTTAAGGTAGTTTTCTGGCGAAGGACATGTAAAGCGCCTTAGATTTGGCTGGAAAACTGCTTAGAATTCGCACTGAGATTCTCCCCAATACTGTTGAATATTTTTTCCCTTTTAGTATGATTTCTTCTCAATACGACAGAATACTATACAAAGTGAAGATTTCTCGCACTAAGATTTTCAAAGAATTTGGCAAAGTCCATAATTTCCGTTGCTTTTGAGTTCTTGGCAAAATTATGTCATAGAAAGAGAACAGAAATTTGCCTCATGAAATGACAGGAAAATTATGACAAAGGACTGTCAGTAAAAATTGAAGCATGTCATAAGTTCGTAGGTTCCCTTTAACGGCGTGTAAGATCTCAGGGCGCGCCCGGAACTTCCAGAAAAATCACCCGTTGATGTGTAACTTTGTTGTTTGTTATTATTGAATTAAGCAGAGTCGCTCGCAGTTTTGGTCAAAAAGACGTTACATTTGAACATAAAATTAAATGATGAAGCTGCAAAAAAAAAAGTCCAGAGCCACAAGGATCCAAACACGATGGATACCAACCAGGAAAATCAAACTTGTGGTTTTTTTCCGAAACAGAAACTTTTTGATAACTGCTCAGCTATTTGCTTATCATCTAGAATTATCTCAACGCAAATATTTACGGCTAATTTTGACATGCACAGGTAGGTGGAAACAGTCGCTGTATGACATTCCTCGTGCAGCATTAGAAGTACTTTGTAGATGAGTTTGTTACGCGGATTACAGGGAGTAGTTTATTTGCACTCCAAAATGTCAACAATTTTGACGAATTGCTGATACTGTGAATAACCACTAGCAACGATAACGATAAGGCGACCTTTTATGCATGCTTTTATAATGCACAGCAGACGTCTGTACGATCACATGGCAGACGTGGGAAAGTTCTTGTAAGTTCCAATGAAAAGAAACACACAGGTGATGCATTGGAACCAAATGTCTCGAGAATGACGTCAGACTTGCCGTCATTCTCAAGACATTTGTTTCCACGTGGTGTTCGCCATGCGTCATTGGCACACCTTACGGTGCAAAAAAATCTTGTTGTAAGAATCCCCAGATACATACCAGTAGCGGACCGAGAAAGGGCGGAAAAGGTGAGGGGAACTTGTTTAATTTTCCAAATTATTGTAAAACTTTTATTTGAGTTATAAAAATGTGGAAATGTCTTTTATACCTCCGAACAATCAAAATAACTCCTGAAATTTTTTGATTTTCAATTTAGCCTGTAAAAATTTGTTTCGGAAATCTTGGGGCCACTAATACGTACAAATTCATGTGGTATTTTTTTATGCTCTAAAGATCAACATAGCTGACACTGAAGGGAGAAATGTTTACTTCCGTTCGTACATTGGCGTAGTCTCGAAACTGCAGAGGAACAGCGTATTAGTAGATAGAATGATAACATTAGGATTTTTTGAGACTTTTCCAAAAAAGCTGCTGCACGCCTTCAGTTGACACGTAATCTGCCAGATTTTCTTTGTCTCAAAGGCTTTGCAGCCGCATATTCTTCCAGTTAACAATCAGTTCTTTAATTATGTAGATAATTACACTTGCAGGTATCCTGCAAAGATTTATAGCGAACAAAACATATTGGCATGATTACTGATACCAAAAGTGCGTTTAGAACAGCTCATTTCCATGCGCTACACTGAATCCAATTCTCAAATTGTTAAAGGGCTCACAAATTACAGCCAAGGTGCAAAATGGCTACCCGACTGGTTTGAAGGCATCAATTCTCTGCAAAATATATTTGAAAGCAAGGAATGCCACATTGCTTTACTTTTGGAAAGCGACATTTCCCTAATGTAGCAGACTTTCCACTTTGAGACCTTGGAAGTTTCAAAAAATAGATCCCGAAATTTTCATTAGTGTTGAAAGAGAAGGAACTATAATAGCTAGCCTTCATTATGGTTCCAGTATTCTCCGGCTAAAACTAGTGAGAGCTACAGAATTTTGGATGACGGGAAATGTGATTTTTCCGAACAAAATAATATTATTGTGTTATTCAAGACCAGAACGAATAGAAGTATGCCCTGTGGCACAAAATCCTTGTTTCCAACAATTTATAAGCCCTTCCTATTTTTGTGACAACGCACTTCACAGCTCAGCATACATCATTCCCCCAATTAAATCGAGACCATAAGCACTTCACGAAGTGCATGGAGACGTTGGAAACAATAGATTCTATGAATGATGGGTCTGGAGAGCATTTGCGCTGGATGGATTAAAAAGAGTGGACCGCTTTGCTTAAGAGATGACGACACTGGGAAACATTTTTTATCTACTGGTATAGTTTTGTGTTCAGGTATGAGAGATAACTCCTCTTTGATTTTTTGCAGATTTTTGTCTCATTAGACGGTTGTGCACAAAATCTTTTGCACCATCATTTCTTGCAAATAACTATATCCTCAAAACTTGCAATGGCTGCATGGAAATCAACCCTAAGAATAAAACTTTTCCCAAAAAAGGAAATTGGTCTAGCCGAAGCAGGTCACGTACGAATCTGTGTTATTCAAGATATATTCAGCAGAGAATGAGATATGAAGAAAAAAGAAGGTTATTAGCTAGCTATCCGGTTATTTGACGAAAATCAAGTTGGATTCAAAACTTCTGATAATATTGAAGAGCTGTGGCTTGATTTCCAAGCATTCAAAACTACCTGAACTCAAATCGCAAATGAGTGGGCAAAAATTCTCCAACTACGCAATTTTTACTCGTAAATCAGACGGACAAGATTGACACGGGCAAAAAATACATTTCCGCGAGTTTAGGGGCGGAAGATGCGTGACAGGCGTAAAATTGCGGGTTATTTACGGCCTCAATGAACAAGTGCGATTCGCGGAAGCAGCGGCTATGAAAACAAGAAAGTGATGTGATCCGAGCAGCCCTTAAGGGGTCATGCGGTTCAACTCGAGTGAAGCGGTTGCTGAGTATTTGCAACATAGAATTTGCAGGGAAGGTGAAGGGGTAAAATATGCACAGAGCAAAAGTTCAGCTTTAATTTGATGGACATTGTTTATACCCTCCTCTGAAAAATGGTGATGGAGAAAAGAGTGGCGTAGAGGTTTAAGTATCTTTTATGTAAGATCTAGGCTTTACGCCCTTGAGCAAAACAAAGCTTACCCCCTGGGGAAATAAGAGTAGGAGGGGTCAGTCTTAGGTTAAAGCAAAGTTTTGTTACACTTGGAAGTAATTATTCCTATAATTTTTGAAAGATTTCCCATAGTCAGATCAATTCGGAGAGTTGTAGCTTTCGATATATATCTGTCACATGTTTGGAAACAGTTCCTAGTTCGTTAAATTATTTTTTTGGCAAATTTCTAGCCTGTGTTGAAAAGTCAAAGCAAAATGTATGCGATGTTCCAGCGGTCCCATAAAAAACCTAACAATAAGAGGATGAAAAAAATGAACTTGACAGGTAGGGAACCAAATGGATAAAAGCGTCGTTACATAATTGTCCTGATATTGCTATAACTTAACGAGGGTGAAAAGTTCCTCTGAAATCTTCAATATTATAACAATATTTTAAAAGATTTCGAAAGAAAACGAGAAAGCGTTACAAAACTCAGATGACCTAATATTGATAGAACATTTGGAGATTCAAGCTTTGACGCGGTAAGCGGCTGACTCTAAAAAGGCATAGAAGTAACAGTGAGGAAGTTTGAATGATGCTTTGTAATAGGATTCCATATTGCTCAATAACATTGTCAAGTATACAGTGCTTCGTTTGTCCTCCAGTCGGAAAACCTACGACTTAATAATAACGGGCTGAGGGTTGGCTACGTCTGTTTGTCTGTTTGTTCGTCTTAATTCGAGTGGCAACAGAAGCCTTGAGCTAGAATTTTGATCAGAGAACCTTATCAGCATGAAGGTCCTCCATGCAAAATTACGAGCGTATCCGATGGCGGACCATCGAGAAATTGCGTTTTAAATAGATCCGCACGTCTTTAATCTCGCAAGTCAAAATCTGCACCTCGAATCTTTGAGAGTTTATGCATCTGTCTGTTAACAATGCAAAAAATTGATTTTAGCCCAAAAAATGGCCAAAATATGTTTATACGCGAAGATTGCGCTAAGAAGAGTCAGTGCAATAGATCATCTCTTTTTTGAACGTCTACCTAAGAGACTGAGAGGATTTTTGCTCAGCAAAAGCTCACGTACATAGCCGCTATCCATCATGGCGACTATCAACCTGTAATGAAATGTTATTATTTAATTCGCATTTACTCTTCTGTAGGAACATTCCATCTTCCCAAAGTTACCGATTTTACATAGACTTAGGAATTAGGATTTTTCACAATCATTCATGATAGTAAGCAGCGCGTGGTGAGTTTTATCAGAAATCATTATGCGAGCACGAATAAGGCATAAATACTAGAACCAGCGCAAGTCTCTGCAAGGCAGAAGTGACGCACTGGTGAAGATCTAATATGCTCATTTACAGACTCAATAGGTTTCGCATAATCTGGACTTACCTCACCGAGTGAAGAAAGATTATGTGAAACCTCACAATCTTATTGTTACTGATAACTTAACATGACAGCAGTGACAGCGACATGCTGGTATACTGTTAAAAACACATTTTAGCGCTAGGTGCCAATAAGTTCCAACCCATCGAGTTGTTCCAATTTTAAATTCAAGATGGTGGAAGTATATTAAGTTTAGACCGAAAATTCGTTTGCACCTTGTAAAAATTGCCATTTTATTTTTCTACTAGCGACCCTACGGGTTGGATTGGCCAGCACATTAGTGAGTCAAGGCTAACTTATTTGCACACTAACAATAGCGACATCTGAACAAAAACTATTTGCTTCATGTTGCAGCTTACGGTACAATGACAAACCAGACTATTCACAATTTGCTGCAGCGTTTTTGAGCACAAATACTCTGACCAAAGCTAATTTCGATTACCCATGGGTTATTCGGAAAGTTCTGCCAATAATTTCCATGCAAGGCTTCCTCAGCAGCGTGATCCAAGTTCCCCTGAAGTTTCAGCAAGGGTACGAATTCCTTTCACTTCTCCAAAAGTCCGTGTATTCGACTTAAATTCCTTTGGCACTTTAGGTTCCATCAGAGGTGAAGCGGTAACATTGATTATCAAAGTTTTTCCACAAGACAGCCTTTCCTTTACATCCACAGAATTTTTGCTAGTGCTAAAAATTTACTTTTTATCTTTGGGCTTTCAAGCCACTTGGAAGCCGCTTGAGGTGGCTTGGGAAAGAGAAAGTCATAAATTTTCCCTCCCTCACATAATATTTTACCTTCTTTGCATTAATTTTATCTATACCATAAACTCTAGAAATTGGTTCCTAAACTGCCGCAAACCTCCTCCTCCCCGCTTAGTTACAACCCCTCGAAAATTCTGAATGGCGACGGCAACGTTGCTGCAGGCGCGTAGTGCTGTGCGCTAAACCTTATGATGCCAATCCGGAGAACACAAAAATATCGCGTTTGTTAAATTCTTCTTTGGCGTTTTGTTCTGTTTCTTTTCATATGGTTTCTTTTCTAATATCTCATGGCAGATGTTTTACTTTGATAGTGAAGTTAAGGAAGATTTCGTTTTTTGCAATTTCGGGAAGCCACCTTGTGCCGAGCCCTGGCGAAAAAAAGGCTTGACTTTGCCTTGAGGTAACTAAGATTGTATCATAGAGCTAGGCCACTCATGTGTATCAAACACTGAATTTTTACATTTTTACACTGAATTTTCAAGCAAAATGAAAGTCCTCTATAATGGTATCTTGTCTTATATTAGGTCGTTCCGAAAGTAATGTCGCTTTTTTCGAATAAACGCCACTATTCGTGGAATCAAAATTTTCAAAAGATTTTAGGAGCATTCGATGCAGCATTTCATCCTCTTTCTAATGGTTCTAATATCACTGCATAATGTTTAGTGAGCTCTCGAAAAATTACCAAAATCTGCGACTCACGCATTTTGCCATGGTCAAGTTCGGCTATTTTTCTCAATTTTTGTACCCAATCTCCGAAAAAGTACAAGTGGCAGGTAGATAGAGCAAACATTATAGAACACAGAGTAATTTTTTTCTTTTCCTTAGCTTGCTTCTCAGAGTTTCTACAATCAATTTCTCAATGCCATCAAATTCCCTATTTAGTCAAGTCAAACCTCACAGGACAACAACCGGCAAGCGACTCAGGTGTCATTCGATGCAGCTTTTTCTCCTCTTTCTAGCGGTCGTTTTTTGTTTCCGACTCATCAAGTTTTCCGGGACAAAATCATCATAATTCAACTTTTCCAAGGCACCTCAAGGTGTACCCGAAGTTTTCAAAAGTTGCTAAACCAAAGCTGTGAATGCTTGTTTGGTTTGTAAGATTGTTGCCAAACCATAATCCATCTCTGTAAGTTTCAGAATCCTGAGACTTGTTGGCGTTTGATGCACTTGCGTCTGAAACGAGCCTGCTAAAATTCGGTGGTTCCATCTAAAAATCTGTACAAAAATCATGGCAAGCTCTGGAGAGTAGGAAAGAGTTGTGCTGTTTCCTGTAGGGTTTGCTCCATCCATCCATTACTTGGGCTCCTTCTGAGGCTTGTTATAAAATTTTAGAAAAATTGTGAAACTTGGCCATCTTAAAAAGCATAGGTCGCAGACTTTGACTCTTTTCTGGAAGCTCATTGATTTTATTGCAACAACTTCACAATCATTAGAAAGAGAATGAAATGCTGCATCAAATGCTACCAAAATCTCTTATACAAATTTGTTCCACGAGATGTGGCATGCGTTTGAAAAAAGCGACATTAATTTCGGAACGACCTAATAATTCACTGAACTCCTTTTTAGAAAGAATAAAGTTTGCACTGCAATCCTGGGAGCAGAAGTGAGATTCCTTCAGATTATTTGACGGTTTTCACACGAAAAATGTCTTTTATAAAACAACCTACAGTAAGGTCAAGCCGCCAGCGAAACCGAAATTGCACTTCATTCCTGAGAGCGAAAGCATATTTTCAAAAGTAGTTACAAAAAATTTGCAAAAACTTAGTGTGAAAGATATATCCTGTAAAGGTGTCCTGCCGTAAACATTAACAACTCGTCTTTTTCCAGCGAGACTGAGCTTTGCATACTGCCAAAGTAAATTCTTCCAGAGTATATACCGAACGCAGAAATTTTCTGCAAGACAACTTTGCCTTGAAAATCTTTGGGTTGTCTTCAAATACACAAACCCATTGTAAGAAGCTTTTACCAAATTTCACAGAAACGTTTCGAAAGAGCACGATTTCTTTGGGAATAGCTCGCAGATAAGTATAAGTCAGCCCTGCGCTTTTCTAACGTTAAAGCGAGATTTCTCTGACAATTCGCATTAATCAAATTCTGAAGATGTTCTGCCGCTCATCCTGAGCCTTTTCTTATATCGAGATCAAACGCGCTCCTCTATTTTTTCTTTCTGTGGACAAACCTAGGAACTTTTTAGAGTAGGAAAACCTGAAAGTATTTTTTTTTGCAATTTTTGTGAAAACCACCTCTAAAACCTAATCTTTGGGAAATCTTCCTGGCCTGCCACATGAAGTCTCTGGTCTTTTCTGAAGGTAAGAGAAAGGGGGGGGGGAAGCAGTTGCCGGAATCCCCAAAGTAGAAGAACTCAAAGGTATCTTTTTTGATTTTTAGCTGTGACCATTCTTATTTTGAGGTGAAATTCCTGCCGCATAAAGTCCCTAGTCCTTTCTGTCAAGGAAACCATGTTCACCTGCTTCCCCTGCTCTTTTCTTTTTTCGGCAGAAGTAAGAATTTCTCCGTGAAAAAGACGAAAATATCTTTCAACAAAATTTCGAAATTTGTCTGAAGAAGCTTAGGATTCCTAAGAAAAATTTGTGCCGCATAAGGTCCCTGGTACTTGTCAACAAGACCATGTTTGCCCCCTCCTTTCTTTTTAAGTAGAAGTAAGAATTCCTCAGTGAAAAGAAAACTGAAAGTTCTTTCGACAAGTTTCAAATTTCGTCTGTAAAACTTGGAACTCCTAGGAAGAATTTCGCGATAAAATCCCTGGTCTATTTTCCCCAACCATGTTTGCCATGTTCGCCCCCTCCTTTCTTTATGGGCAAAAGTAAGAATTCCTCAGTGAAAAGAAAACCGAAAGTTCTTTCGACAAATTTCAATTTTCGTCCGTAAAACTTGGAACTCCCAATGGAAATTTCAAATTTCAACTTGGAATTCCTACGAGAATTCTTTTCGAGAATTTTTTTCTTTTTCGGCAAAGAAAGAATTCCTCAGTGAAAGAGACGGAAACAACAAATTTTTCGAAATTTGTCTGCAGAACCTTAAGATTCCTAAGAAAAATTTGTGCCGCATAAGGTCCCTGTTACTTGTCAACGAGACCATGTTCGCCCCCTCCTTTCTTATTGAGCAGAAGTAAGAATTCCTCATTGAAAAGAAAACCGAAAATTTCGACAAATTTCAAATTTCATTTGTATAACTTGGAACTCCTAAGAAGAATTTCGCGCCCATAAAGTCCCTGGTCTATTTTTCCCAACGAGACCATGTTCGCCCCCTCCTTTCTTTATGGGCAAGAGTAAGAATTTCTCAGTGAAAAGAAAACCGAAAGTTCTTTCGTCAAATATCAATTTTCGTCCGTAAAACTTGGAAGTCCTAAGGAAAATTTCAAATTTCAACTTGAAACTCCTAAGAGAATTCTTTTCGAAAATTCTTTTCTTTTTCGGCGAAGAAAGAATTCCTAAGTGAAAAGAAAACCGAAAGTTCTTTCGACAAATTTCAAATTTCATCTGCAAAACTCGGAGCTCCTAAGAAGAATTTCGCGCCCATAAAGTCCCTGGTCTATTTTTGCCATTTTTCTATCTACATATTTTTTCTTGCAACGAATTTCATAGAAAGAGTAATCACATAGCGCGTCTCAATAAACAGTCATTTTTCAGATGCCAAAAATTGATTTTATGTTGTATGTTTTTTTTAAAAACTACAACTCATGGACCCTCTCGATCAGCACAAACTCTGCTCAGATAGAAAGAGGGATGTGTCAAACTTATGCTCGTGAATGTTTCAAATTCTACTGCTCGTTTTCAGATTTTTGGTAGTCTCATTCAAAATCAAGTTTCCACAAATCTTCTTTCCTTCTCTCTTCGCTACCATCAAAAACAATGATTGATTCTATTGCTTACAAGCAAAACCATCAGCCTCAAAAAAGCTACGATTCTGTAAAATGGTGCAAACGAACTTTTGGACTGACTTAAAATGCTAAGGAGTCGGTCATGACTTTCAATCCTCAGAGATTTTTTACATATAGTTATCAAAAGCTCACGCAGAAGAGGAAAATAGTCCTCAACGACAAAAAGCTCCAATTTTCTCGATTAAGGAACGTCAAGAGCCAATTGTGAACAACGATGAGAATCGTGAATGACTGGTTTAGGACATGGTCAGCTGAGTGAATGATTCGAGCAGCTCACTAAGTAATTTGAACTGGAGATGGCTGCTGTCGAGAGGGCAGACGGACTTCTTACCTAACGAAGCATGTCTGTCCATAAGTGATGTGTACTACTCCTAAATGATTCTACGGTTTGGTGGAAACAAGCAGCTACAGCAATAATGGACCTACGATTTATATAGCCTTATATTTGCCGCTCGAATGGGGTCCAATATAACCTTGGGCACTGATAAATCTTCCCTCAATTTGCGCAAAGTGTAGGATTTCGTATCATTAGTTCAGATTGTATAGTTGAGAAGTGTAAAGTCTATTTTCTATACGCTAAAGTATAAACAACCGTGTGACTGAAACAAAGACAAAAATGGCAAGTACATAGTTCGCGAGCTAATCTGGACTAATGGGAAAACTGCGATAATTGCCACGACCAAGAAAGGTTAATGTCTCAAAATGGCAGCAGCAAAATACTTTTAAGGTCAATTGGGTGCAGAAATGATCTTGAATGGGAAAGCTTAGAGGATAATTCTTAGAATGCGGCATAACAAAATGATTTGAACTTATTATGGTAACTTCGGAAAATCAATTAATTACTCATTTTGACACTCACGCAGTAATTTACAATGATATCTGATACTGTTACCTTGTGTTCCTTACAGGCGGAAGCAGCAAAGCAAATATTTAGAAAAAATTTCTGGAATGGCACAGTTGCGCCAGAGAAACGTCGTGGCAATATACTGCTGGTATTAGTAGTATGAGACCTTCGCAGTAAAAAGGCTATAAAAGTATTGCTTGCATATTTATTTTCATTGAAAAACACTCTGTCAAGGAATGTTCAACTGGCTATTTGATCTACTCGCTGTTAATGATATTCAATGCTAAGTTGCAAATGCAATACTATGGAGATAAAATACGAAGAGAAATAGTGATTGTGACGGCAGTATGGAATGCGGGATAGTGTTGAATTTAGCTGGAAAAATCCCCCCCCCCTCCCCATTCTCCAAAAATAGAACATGAGACGCTCGAAGGTTATCTACATGGGCTATGAAAACCTAGCTATGAAAACTTATTTATTGCCAATCACAAATTAGATATATGTTTTTATTCCAGAGTCTTTGGTTACAAAAAAATTGAGAAGAATCTCAAAAACTTTATAGGAGGACGTGCTAACGCAACCACGTTATTTTTCAATGATTTTTTGCGCTGCAGTGAATAATCACTTGATACATTGACTAAATGTAAATAAAGGAATCGTTTTTCCTCATCAATAAAGGAAAAACTAGCATAAGGGTACATTATAATTAGCAAACTAGCTAACGTAATTTTGATTCACTTCTGTCTTGCTGAATTATCCAAGAGAAAAGGTGTACAAATGATTTTTAAGTAGCTTTTGGGGAGAAGCAGGAAAGCTCAAAGAGAAATTCCACCGAGCTTGTCCAAAATCTGAGACCAAAAAAAGCATTGGAAAGATGTGGAGCTCAACTAAATGAGCATATAAGTGCTCATTAACAGCTCTCAAAATCTGCGGATCTCAAGATTCGCGTCCAACGCTTCCTCGAACGCCTACGCCTATATGTATATAGCGACTTTTCCCGAGAACAAAAGGCCTCTCTTAAGGCATCAGTGGAGACAATGGGTTTACTAAAGTATATTGCCTGCTTGATTTGCGATGTATGATAGAGCGATAATGAAGTTTGAATGGAGGAAAAAGAGTACATGTGCACATGAGGTTAGCCGGAGTGCAAAGTTCCTTTTATGAAAAATTCGTCTCTAGACCTCAAAGGACAAAAATTAGCAGAAAAAGAACCCTCAATGTGATGGTGATCAAAAGACATCCTTTTTTACATAGTTATAGCGCACTGGCATTGAATTATGAGTTTACACAATTTCCTTATAAGCGATAGGATTCAAAAGGTTTTTTTTTCTATTGTTCGGGTCAGTATGCTCAAAAATTTTTAAGGTTTTGCCAGTTAATAGCAAATAGGAATGCGAATTTTCATAAAATACCATAAATGAGCAAATCACTTGCACAGTTTGAACTCATGCAGGCTGTCAAAAATTGAGCCACTTTTTCATGAGTAGTGGGGGGGGGGGGCTCAAGTCCTATACATTCCATGCATTGGATTGTTGTGCTAAATTCAAGTATGTAGCAATACTTTTTTCACTAACGATGGTTTTTGAAGAGACCAAATTTCCACGGAACACGAGCTTGCAGACATTTGACGAGCAACGGAACTAACATTTGCGTTTACACAGCAACACGTGGTGCTTTACACTCGTATCGTCTGGACTGAGTTTATTTTTGATCTTAGCTCGTGAGAAGATGACTAAGCCTATGCGGAAGAAAGAAGTGGCAGGAATTTAGTTACATTACATTTTTCCGCAGGAATTTAGTCATATTACGTTTTCCAAGTTAAAGAGGCTGGTGGAATGTATTAGGCTGGACATGAGTCTTGCACAATTTTTTCAAAATAGCGTAATCCCCTCCAAGTTCCATCTGTTTGAATAGTAAGCAAGAATCACCATTGTTTTGCGGCAAAAAAACTTATTGAACACTCAAGTTGCATTTTTCCAGCTTTCAATCCCCAAAAATCTGAAAGACTCACAAATTTCTAATTTTACTTTTTGTTTGGCTTTATAATTTGCGCTTGTGGACTAAAATATATTAGCGCTGGTAAGACTTTACGAGAAGTTCAAATTGCGAATTTTTATTTCGGTGGTTGATAATGTCTGTAATCAAATCTATAATGTATACGATAAAGTATCGCATATATTCGAACAATCAAAAAATTATATGCTATACTTTACCGATTGAAAAACTGCTCTGGGCATTTTTCGGTGAATTTTTTGGAGCTTTTGGTGTAAGACTTATGTTCCAACCTAATATTTATATCAATCAATAAAGGCATATAGATAATAGGTGACGATTTTTCTACACATATACGTTAGTTATAGGCAAAGCATTCAGATAAGATTTATCTCTATGTTATTGTTTTGAGTGTCCGAAAGAGAAAGCGACGGAACTATGTGAGTCTATGAATTGAACTATAATAGTGCTTATAAATCACACCTAAATAGTCGTCATTCGCATCACATTCGTCATAAGCGCTCGAAAAAAGGGTATATTGTTGGTTTACTCGCATAACAAATGGAAGTATAACTAGTTAATCACAGACGCTTCATTAGATAATTCAAAGCATACATTACAGATAGGCAGCAAAATTGAAAGTACTTCTAATTTACCACCAAGTATAGGATTTACAATTGTACAATGCCCATTATCGGCAGTACCACTCTCTGCACGAAATTGTGTAGGGGTTTGTTGGAGTTCTACAAGATCAAATCAAAGAGAATCTTCAATGTTGGAGCTGTGTGCATAACTGGCCATTCTATCAAAATCCATGATGTTCTCCAATCAAAATAGTGCAATTCTTGCGGAAAATTGCTGACTTCTTTAAAAAAAGCAGAGGCACAGCAAATATAATTAAGAATCACAAAAGTGGTATTATACATGGATATTTCTGCTTGCCATAGGATGATTTAAATAAAAAGATAGATATGGGCCAAATTTTGGGCTTTACTCTTCAAGATAACATCTACAGAAGATTGTATAGATGCACTTAGCCAGTGATTTCGAGCATCATCGGCCTGACAACGTCGGCCGATGATGCTCGAAATCAGTGGAAGACTTCATATCTTCAACTAATCATCTAAATATTAGGCAGATCTGAAATCAGAGCTAGAACAATAACCTCGTCAAGCATCATTCTTGTAAGAGCATTATGTTCCACAACTATTATAATAAAACGCTGTAGTTGTTGTTTTTTTTTACGAAAGCATGCAACGTTCTATTCTAAACCGAAGTTGCTCTCATAATAAGGGAAATTAGAGTTGCAGTGAATATTTGAAGGAATTTTGCATAGTTTCTGTTGTTTTCCGGTGCTGAGAAAAAACAAGACATTGCTGGAGTTATGTACAGCAAAATAATCCTAGCAAAATCACACTCATGCTAGAAAGTATTAAAAAAGCCGCGATGTTCTCCTTCAAAAAGATATACATCTAAAGTAGATTGTAATACAGATATATGCAAAACAGAGTAGTCCTTGCGCATAACAAGTTGTTCAAAATTCACACAACTCCAGGAACTCGGAGTTTTCTGCTTACACTTGAGTACGTCGTCAATTGAATAAATCACAAACGTCTACACTCAAACAGCTTAGTGCAGATGTTCGCAATGGTTTCAGAATGAGATGTACATAAGGTAATAATTACATGTACACATAGTTGATGGATTCGCAGAAATCAGAAGATCGTTTGTACATTCGTGGAATAAGAAGCTTAGCTGTGAATATAGAAGTGTTGTTGATTTTAATTCTGGATGAGATCGTAAAATGGAGCTGACTAAATGAAGATTCATAGAAGCATGCTTCCTACCATAACAAACAGATGGTCGAGTATTTATTTTCAACAAATAAAGAAGGAAAATAGACTAAGATTTCATTTGTTTCTAGATTTTACTCGCATTATGTTCTAACTCTGTCCTCTTTAAGTTGAGAATTTGGTGATTTAGGGACATTCCCATATCTGGATGTTATTTAGAGAACATTTCCAGAGTGTGTTTTCAGTTCTCATATCAACATTCTGCTTTTTTTGAAAAGGCCATTGTTATGAAGTTTTCCAAAGATGTAAGTGAAGAAAAAGCGATGGTAGAAAAAGCAAAAGTACGATGGGAAGTCTGAAGTCTTTATGTCAAGCATAAAAGCTATTAGAGACTAGGGTCATAAACAAAAGTGGACAAAAAGTAGAGAAATTGTTATGAGACTGGCTATCCATGGTGACGGAAAGATTATGGTTTTGAAAAGAATGCGTGCCTCTGAAGTTATAAGAAACTCTAGCGAGACCTTACTTCTGAAATTTAATTATTCGCAGAAAAGTTTCAAGGCTCCGAAAATTCGCAGACGTGATTCATGTGTCATGCTTCTTCAAAAAAAAATTTTTTTTGCCACTTTCCCCCTTACCTACTCCCTCGACCCTTCATGAAAAAATTACTCTGCCATCGCCTTTTTCTAGTCCAAAACACTTTTTTCTAAAGTAAGCTCTGCAATGCCAATTGCAGGAAAAATACTATCAAATAACATGCGACCCTGAGATGTGAAAGATCCACAGTTGTTTTTACATAGATTTTCTAGCGGGTAAGCAATTGGCGACGGTTTTGATTGATTATGTGCTCTACTGCATCTTCAATCAGTCCCAGCAAACACTCAGATGTCGTCAACATGTGCTGTAAAGGCGAAACCTCCTCATCAAAAACCAGGGAGATCACAAGCAGATTTGGGCTCATATCGCTCGATTAGTTATGAGATGTGAGAAAAAAATCGAAATTCGAAGCCTAAGTGTCCCTACACGCTGGGCTTTCCACAACTACCGAGATCCGTGCTGGGATGTGCGATAGCCAAATAGCCAATCACAGCTAAGAAGAGGAGAATGCGGTGATACTATTGGTTGAAAAATTTCGTACGCATTGCGCACATTGCTCGTTTCAAAAGTGACTTTGTTCAATCACACTTGGTCGTAACGTGAATGGGGCTCTACTATTGTAATTTTTAACCCGGAATGTAACGATTTGCGCAGATCATGCGCAGTTAATGTAAAGCTTTTCTTGTAATGGGTTGAATACACATCTTTATCATATTTTGACTTTGCTTTCCGTCGTCTCTAGACGATCAGGTATGCTGAGTCAAGCTTCTAAAAACGCGAGCGGTCAAACTGCGAATTTCTCATATAAATAGAGTCCGGCAGAACAGTCACTAAGCTGATACGACAGCCAACGAAAAACTGCTGATCAGATTTTGTGAGCTATGAATGACAAATTCTGATAAGTGCACCCAGTAGGGCAAAGAAAGGTGTATGGGCCGAGCTACTCACCGCCTCTAAGCCAAGGAAGTGTCGTTGCAGAATCGTAAAATCTGCCCTATATTTAAAAGAGTGTAATTGCAGGGCAGCACATTGGCGAAGTCAAGGAGTTCTCAACTCAGCTTGCAAGGTGGAAAAGGGGGTTAAGAATGAGCGATCACGTCAGAGAGGAACGGCCAAGGGACTTCTCTATACTATATACATTATACATTCTAGATGCTAATACGGCACAAACATTGTATTAGGTTGAACCGAAAGTTCTGTCGCGCCATTTTCAAAAAATCATAACTTCTTTGCCTCACAAGGATTTTGCGCAGCTCAAATTTCATCTGAAAGCGTAAAGCAAGTAGTTTCCAAAAGCCTCCTGAGGATTTTCCAATATGCTCAGGTTGCAGAGATAAAAATGAAAGAACGAAATCATCCGAAATTCGGAATTTTTAAGCAAGAATTCTAGAAATTCAGAAACAAGGCGATAAAATCCGAAACAGCCATTAACCTAAGTTTTCTTATATTTTATCACTAACTGAGTTAAGTTTGTGCTGATCAAGCCCTTCTTTCAAAAGTTATGATTTTTTGAAAAAAAATGCCAAAAAATCCATTTCTTAAGAATTCTTTAAAAAGTGATTTTTCGGCATTATTTTTCAAAAAACCATAACTTTTGAAAGAAGGGCTCGATCAGCACAAACTTGACTAAGATAGTAATCAAATGTTAGAAAAATTAGGATAATGGCTTTTCTGGATTTCATCGCAGTGTTTCTGAATTTCTGGAATTCTTGCTTAAAAATTTCGAATTTCGGATGATCTCGTTCTTTCATTTTTATCTCTGCAACCTGAGCATATTGGAAAATTCCCAGGGGGTTTTTGGAAACTACATGCTTTACGCTTTCAGACAAAATTTGAATTGCGCAAAATTGTCATGACTGAAAAAAGTTATGATTTTTTGAAAATGGTGCGACAGAACTTTCGGTTTAACCTAATATATTATTCTAAAGCAGTTCTGCGTCAGAAATGCAATTTATTTCCATGCTTCAGTCAATGTAAAGTTATTCGATGGAAATAATAGGAAAATCTGAAACCTCAACAGCAGAGTGGGACAGAAATGTATTTTCTTAACATTGCATCCCTCAAAGCAACGAAGAATAAATCAAAGTCGCATTCTTTTTATAATCTTTTGTTTTCACAAAGGAATGGTCAAAATCTAATTCAGTAAACCTGCCGATCACTGTTTGCCCTGATTCCAAATCTGCTTTTCTCGTTTACAGACGTCTCTGAAGTCAGGAAATCACGTATGCAAGTGCAAGTCCACATACAGATGAAGTTTCAGCTTAGTCTCTCGTCTGCTCATTATCTGATGATATACAGACACGTAACAATATTCTTTGGTTCTAAAAAAGCATGCACTCTTTATCCTAATCCGCACAAACACTTGCTTATTGTACTTATAGCTCATGTCTTGGCGAGCAGAAGTGGTTGATAGGTGAAGGTAAAGTATGCACTCAGCATTCTCTGCTGAATACATGGATAAGCAGCTTTTTGGATAAATATATACTGAAACACATTTCATCATGAATTATAGCTTTTCTTCAGCACAGTATTTTTCGTCGGCTTATTATCTGTCTGATAGCTAAAAACTTGCTCTTTCCAAAGACACTGAGTTCAACAAAAAATTAATCTTGCGAAAAAGTAATATTCTCATAGTTTCCTATCCAACTACATTTCTTCGTCAGAAAATTGATTTTGCAAAAAGGTAATATTCTAACTTGAAAAGTGCAAATACAGAAGTTATAGCAACCAGTAAAACATGCAATATTTCTAGGTGTCCAAAAACATCTGTCAATACAGTAGAATTGCAAGACGCTGCAACTACATGAGCATCTTGAAGTCACGCAAGAAATCAGATCTGCTGGTTAACCACAAATCTAGGTAATTAGACGAAGTCGAATTAAAAACTCGGGCAAAAGAATGCTGCTCTCACTTCGGATAACACCAACTTGCAATGCTAACAAATAACCATCTTCACATTTAAGTGCAGCTTATAAGCTGAAGGGTGGTGCATGAAGCACTTCAAGCACTATGTACTTTTTCGTATTCATCTTCACTGAAACTGTAAAGCTTTTCCCTCACTTCATCATTTATTCAGAGTTTTGTTTCCCAAAACTACGACTAGAGCGTTTTTTATGCAAAGCACAAAGGGTCTGCATTCGAGGTTAACTGTACTAACGCTAAAGCAGTACACAAAAAGTTTCCAAGATTGCTAATTGCTGGCTGGGAAGCTCACCACCCGCAAATAATAGATGAAGTTTGTGACATGCGTAGAGCTGGTACCTCTAGGCTTTTGGAGATAAAAATAGTTATAAAAATTTTTACTGTTATCGGGCCTTCTCATGGACCTCATTTCGGATATGAGGTGTAAATCACGGAAAAGCCCCAAAATTGCCCCTTTCTGAGGTCGTATTTTGTCGTGCCCAAACTACAACTTAGGGCTCTGGGTGGACGCTGCCTTTAACGCAAAATTACTTGCTTTTGTATCGGGCAGTCAAAGCTGATGAAGAGACACTCATTTCTTTTGATTTGGTCGCCAAATTGCGGGGTTATCCAACAACTTTTGATTTTAACTTGCAAGTCTTACAAGTTTTTGCGAAATCCTAATTTTTTTTCGTTTTAACTAAACTCTTTGCCTTGAGTACCAAGGAGAAAATTATTTGCATTTAGTAGTGTTCAACGCAATCTCACCGGTATTGCAAGCTACTTTATTTACTCTAGTTTACCACCTATTCTTTCTGACTGCGAAAATTTGATACTATCGGATGTCTCTAAGAAAAAATTGTACTTTTCTATCATTTTGAGCATTTTACTTCACCAAATTTCAAATCTTATTCTCCACGAAGTCTTGTCAAATTGAAAAACTCGAAACATATAATTGTCCATAGAGATATCTGATTAGCACCGGAGTTCTTCTGAATGAAAAGGTAGGATATAAACTGCAGTTTAATAAAGTCAGATTTTTGCCATAATCAGCTGCATAAATTCGAAAAAGGAACGTTTTATATTTTTCTTTACTCTTGCGACACCGGTGAGATTGCATTGAACGCTACGGAATGCAAATAATTTTCTCCTTTGTACTCAAGTCAACGATCTTCTTTAAAACTCAAAAAAGCAGAATTAGGAAAAAAATTATATTGTAGACAATTGGAGAAATACGATACCGCTCACGGAATGTAAATTTCCGTGAATGTCGCGGAATTCCCGGGATTCGGCGACTTTGCATCAGAAATTTTGTACATTCTGTGAGCGGTATTGTACTCTAATGCAGTGAATTTGTTAAGCTATACAGATATTTGTCTGAACAGCATAAGAAGGTACGAGGAAGGATTTTTGCCATCGAGATTTAGATGTATCTGTTGATGAACCTTTGAAAAACCCAGAATAGGCTCGAGAACGAACTTTGGATTGGTGTCACCCTGTGTTTTTTAACATTTATATTAGGGTTACTATTTGAAGCAAATTAGACGAATGTAAGCCGTAAGATTTTCTGTTATCATAGAGGGTAGTTTGCAGCTATTTCGAAGAAAATGAGGTCATAGCCGAAAAAAGACACAAAAGCACGGGTTTCCACATATCTTGATGTTTCGACCCGAAATCAAATGAGTGAGAGTCTGGCCTTGCCAGAAAATGACATGTTTTGACAGTTTTAATCTATTCGTAGGAGGCGCCTATTCTCTAGGGAGCCCCTATAGTGGAATAAAAATGTTTATGCACTCAGACAATGGAAGGCTAACAAAGAAATATGTAGCCCTAGAAACATATCGGTACGATTTCAATATTCCCAAAGCACTTGAATTAAATGGCTTACTACAAAGAACGAACGCATGGCGGCTACCGTAGTCATGGGAAGCTTCGGTCTATCTCAAATAATCAAACTCAAAGCTGTCGTAAAAATTGCTTTCGCTTCATTTCTTGACCAAGGGCTAGGCACGAGATGGTTATTTGAAAATGCAAAAAACAAAGTACCCTTTGACTCTAGACCATAATTCCTAAAAAATCTCCAAAAAACCAAACGTTGACTAAAAAAAACGTCGCAAATTATGTGCCCTTTGCTTTTTGTCCCAAAAATGCTTATAAGCCACCTGTACCGAGCCCTGTTCTTGGCAGAGAGTGATACTAAAAAGCCCTTGCAGTTTGCTGGTATATTAGGGTGTCTCATAATTTTTTACCGTTTTTACAACAACCGTCGTTTTTTCTTGTATCTTTCCTTCAACTGATGTGGCCTGAGTAATCATTCGACAGAGCTCTACAAAATGGCTGTCAAGAGTTTGCCCAAGTTATATTCCACGTGAAGTTTTAAGCTGAAATATGCTAGCAGTCAAAACAGTTACCGTCAAAAATTGTATCCCCGCTCCAAAAAATCATAAAAATTCTCTATCAGTTTCAGCATATGCTTGATACATCAAATATTCAATTGCACATTTTCTGAGTTTTCAATGTTAAAAACAAATAGAGTAAAATGGCAAACTCCGACCCTCAAAGTCTTGAGCTCTGCCCACGCACGTGGTCATATAGCTCTACGTACAGAAATACGAGCATGTTTGTACCCTTTGTAGGTGCCCCAGTTCTCGAGAAATGCCGATCTCTAAGGCAAAAACGGTAGAAAATCATGAGACACCCTAATATCTGCTAGAAAAGGAAACAGTAAAGAAGCGGAACCATCGACATACTCTGGATGCTCAGAGAGAAGAGAGCACCAGGATGAACAAGTTGAGTAAATGTTCAAGGTTTTCGAATTGAATAAAGGCCAAAAATTTGCCAAATCTTCGGAACTTTTTGGCTGCGAAATGTTGTTGAAATGTTCTGAAACTCCTTTTCTGCGGTTATTTGCTTTGTGGAATTTTGAATTGCATTTGTAAACAAGGAAAGCGTCATAGATGCTTGTCAGACAATACAGAAATTTTGTCAAGCTTCAGGGTATTTACGAATCTTGGATTCAAAATGCCAACTCATAGTACATGGTGGGGCTCTTTTTAAGCTCTCATTAGCCTCTGCAACGCCAAATAACGGTCTAACGAGTGACTGCTCCTGAAACATCGGACGTGATATGGTGCACCTTACAAAGTCGCACTAATAGAGCGCCGTTTCTAGAAGAAAACTGTCAGAATTCAGAGGCAAAATAGCAAATCACGTTTCCAAAGCATGTGTTTCCATCCATCCACCTGACTAATACGATTACAGCTGTTTTCTGCTGGTACCTTGAAGATATTGGCTGGCATCTGACTTCGTAGTTATCAGGGAGGTTGCTTTATATACATGAGTTCTGCTAAAAAGGAATAAAAAATAGATTTAGAATGGCCCTCATAGCATTTGAGTTATGAACTCATGAAATTCTGGTAGCTTTCTACCAGATTGTCTCACAATTTTTTTGCACTTGAACCTTAAAACTGATATTTTTTTTTAGAACTGAGGAGCCTACGAGTGCAAATTCATTGCTATGCTTCCGAGTAAATAAGCTGTATGAGCAAATATTCAAAAAAAAAACATGGAATCGCTAGCAAAGTCTGAAAATTTCGCGCACTAATGTTGACATAGAGCAAGGGTGTTGTGAATGTCTAATCTAAAGAATATATGCTTGAGGAGATAGCAATTTCTCAAATTCCTCGGGCATTCAAAATATTTCGGATTTTGGCTTCAAGCTTTATATGGGGCAAAGTTTGTGTATACGCTTAGACATCTTGTAAAGCTTGCTTTGCTCCATTAAATGGTAATCGGAAAACTACCAAGTATGTGGGAAGACTATGAATTATGGCGGTTTAATGTCATTTTTGAACAAATTTATAAGACAGCTTAGTAAAAAGTAAGAAATTAACAAGAAGCTTTTGCAAGATTGAAGGAAGGGGGGTGGGGAAAAGTTCTTGGTAGAGATGATTGCTGGGCACTGAACCTTTTCATTAATCTGTCAACGAAAGCTTATAAAGACTCGCCCCGACGAGAACTTTTGCATTCAAATGTGATCAGATAACACACTGCTCCTACTGTAAATTCTAATTTATCCAGTCAGATAATCTTATCCACGGCTATGCAAAGTAACATTTTTGGAAAACTAAAGCACAGCAATTTCTGCAGCGAAAATAAATAACAGAGTTTTAGTAGGTTAAGCTATTCGAATTTATGACACGGACAATTTAGGCATTGTTTTTGATTACTGTGAAAGACGATATGAGGCTGGAAGCAGGCATTGGTAGGCATGTTAGCTGGAGCTAATCCAACGACGGACATTTGCTAGAAAAACGCATTCATCTCATTTTCTCCCTCCACGAGAAAGATTATGCAAAGCTATCAATGCAAATGAGTTTCCTGGCACTGGCACTAAGAGACATTGCAAAGTTTGAAAAAAAAGACGTATAGGGTGGTATCAGTAAATTTTGTTCAGAGTTTTGAATAATTTAATAGGCATGTATTCACATATTGATTACATCCAAATTAAAAAGATTTTGTGTATTTGAATGGAAATTATTACAATAAATTGACATTAGGAAAAGCAGTTACACGAAAAATTAGACAGCTCCGAACTTTCCTGCGCATGTCGAGAACAAGTGCGAGCGAGAGCCGATTTTAGAGTACATAAGCAACCTCCTATCTATTTTCTCCAAAACTTAAAAAGGAAGGATCCTCGGTAGAAGTGGGGTTCCCACCCGTGATGCATATCATTGTGGTGGTCTTGGGGCATCAGTACCAAATCCGTGTTTTTTAGCTGCTCAATGACTGGGAAAAGATATGAGCGATGGTTTCCGAGGATGACCACGGATCGCTTAAGCTGGCGGCGCTGAGAAATGTCAGTAGTGGAGTGATGGCCGAGTGGATAGCTATTGAGACTCGAGGAAGTGTTAAAACGTTCGAAATACTTATGTAAACATCCTTGCATTTTTGCAAATTGTCCGACGAGTGCCGGGTGGTGATTCTTTGCCTCAGGGCCCTCTAAGAATACTTATTAAACAATACAATCTACAAAATGGAAGAATGTTCGGAACATAAGTATTCCCAACTTTCTACCACTTCATATTCTCCACAGTTATCCACTCGGCCATCCCTCCACAATTGACATTTCTCGGCGCCGCTAGCTTAAGCGATCCGTGATCATCTTGGGGAAACCATCGCTCGTAACTTCCCCCAGAAGATCATTGAGCAGCTAATGAACACGGATTTGCTATTAGTGCTCCAAGACCAGCACAATGATATGCATCACATGTGGGAACCCCACTTCGACCCCGTCCTTCCCTTGTTAGACATTTCTTCCAATTTTTCAAATATCTGCTGAGGTAGGAAATCTGGAATATTTCCTTGTCAAAGTGCCAAAGCTTTCTGTATATCGACCTTGAGGGTGGAATCTTGGTACAAAAATTTGCTATCAAAGTTTAACAGAATAAGAAGAGAGTACTCGTAAAAAGTCCCAAAACTGCTACAGAACTTTTCATAAATTTAATTCTTACATGAATAACTGAAGCGATTGTTGTGTGTAACGAGAACAGCAGTCAAATTCCAGCAATTATTATATAGTATCCGTACAAATTATCATGAAAATGTTTTTGTTCATGGGTAGGAGACTAGAATTGTAGGCACGAACATCCCGGTTGTACCATATGAAGTGTTTGATTGATATGAGCTATCATTTTTGAACATACTAAAGAATTTTCGGGCATTTTTGGCAGAGTGCAAAAGCTCAGATAAGAAATTTCAAAACCGAAAAAATCCATCCTAATCCCTACTGATCCACTTTTAACAAATCCCTAAGGAACGAAACTAGACGAAAATTTCGATGAAACATGTGGAATAGGAGTGTACACATGGGAAATTTACGGTGCCAACAGAATTATTGCCCAGAGCTTTATGATACCTAAAAAGCTTAGCAACTGACACAAAAGCTTTAGTATTGCCTTTGCAGAATCAAATGTAATTAGGATAGTCCCAGCTATTGATGCATTGTCTTACTCGTTCGCGACAAGTTCTCTGAAAATGAACTCCAACATTTCCAATAAATTTTAGGTTTGAGAATTATTGAAGCGGGTAGAGCATATTATTTTAGTAATGCTTATTGCAACATCATTGGCAAACACAGAGATACAAGCTAAAACATAAACCACTTAGATTTTACATATACAAGGTGTCCCAAAAAAATGTGAACACTGTTTGATTGTTAATAACTCCCTTGCTTTCATGTCTTCCGCCAAGCATGAGGCACCATTCTATAGAGCGAGGTTTAACTTAGATCCACAGTAAAGAGCGAATCGTCGATCACTCTCCACTACTGTAGGATTACGGTAGGAGCTTCGACAAGGATTTTAGGCTGTTGGGGGTCATATTCTGCCTCGGAACAAAACCAAACAAGCCGTAAACTCTTGTATCATGGTAATGGAAGCCGCTGAGTTCGATTATGAAATATCCACTTTACTGTGATGCTTCTTTCCAAGGTTATCCCAGCTAAACCGCAAAAATGAATTTCCAGAATTTGTCAGAAATGTGACTACACCGTCAAAAAAGCTAAGAACACTCGTAAAAAGTTGTGTAATGGAATCAGCGTGCGTGGAAACCCTAGTACACGATTTATTAGACTCTTTGAAAATTTTTTTGTCAAATGGCATATTTCACATAAGATCCACACACTAGAAGTTCATACCGTAATCCTACAGTACCGAACAGCGGTCGGTGATTCGCTCCATACTACAAATCTAAGTTACACCTCGTTCTACAAAATGGTGCCTCAAGTTCGGCGAAAGACTTGGAAGCAGCGGAGTTATTAACGATCAAACAGTGTTCACATTTTTTTGGGACACCCTGTACACGTTAAAAATACTGCAAGGCCCGAGACAATTTATTCTATAATATTTGTTTTGGCTTTGCGCCCAACTCTGTACGACTAACGAATCCAAATCAAACTTCTCTATTTTTTCATATTTTTGTTTATTTTCAAATTTATAACTATACATTTTCTTTATAACATGAATTTATTTCATTCATGGTGAACACTTAGGTGAAATCATTAAAAAGACGGAATTGATTCAATCATTTCTTCAAAAATTCTACAAGGTGGTTTTGTAGATCTTTGAAGCAAGCCCAGGGCCTGGCACCAGCTGGCACGGGGCAAGCTGAATGTCGTTTTTGGGACAAAAAGCAAAAAGGATATTGTTTTTGTGGCCGAAAAGATACAAAAACGCGTCGGCGAGGTTTGGGGTCAAAGGGGACTTCGTAAAACTTAGCGAAAGTCAAAGGGGACTTCGTTTTGTAAATCCCTAGTGTCAGTTCGTGCCGAGCCCTGAACAAGCCTTATGTGAACTTTTAATGAATATATTCATGGAGTTTTCTAATTGCATGTCGAAGATTAAATTAGTCGGGACATTACAATTAGATATAAACATGTCACAGATATGTTTCTAGATATAAATATGATACGGATATGTATGTTTCTCACACCTTCGTGAGAATTAGCTGTTTCAAAAGTTCTCATTAGGGTCGCAAGGAGAGCAAGTACTCAAGGTTAACTGAGATCAAAGCAGACTTACCCACACTACATTCATCGATGATGGGCGAAAGAAAGTAGAAGTCAAGACTAGTTGGCTTAAAGGATTGGAGAACAAGGAAAGCACATCACTCAGGTCTTTGCAAATGGCTCTATGTCTTACTCGCAAATAAAGAAGCTTCAAAAGTTCCGAAAAGAACCAGAAGCTTTGTCTCTGGAATTCACAAAAGCCGTAATTCTTGGAGTTATTGCCACACTCCGTATCCATGCATTCTGCTGAGATTTATTGAAGAAATGTCTTCTTATTTCGCTGGAAAGTTCAATTTTTGGGAGATTGTATAGCAAACACATCAAAATCTAAACGAATTTTCTCGGTTACTGAGTCTCTTCTGTTCAGGATTTCGCTCTTTTATGAAATGAATAATGAACAAGTTTTAGTGCAACGAATTTGCGTTAAATGATGTTAATGGCAAACTGAAATTTTTGTTGCCGTTCTTCGAATCATCAAACAGCAGATTTAACCAATTTTCCTCATATTAACTATCAGATCTTCATCAAGTGTTCATTATAGGGGTAAAACCAAATAAATAATAAATAGCAGAGGGTTTAGCTATGATTTGTATTCACGATGAAAAACAAGCAATACTATGGAATAGTTGCAAATTGCCGGACAACGCCAATAACAAGCAATTTTTACGCCGTGTTATATTGCGAATTCTAAGGCCATAGCAAAACATCACAATTACTTTGCGAGCTAATGAATAGTTACAAAAAAATGTTTTGCGTAGTATGTCCACCTCGACGTTGCTCGCTGAATAGCAAAATCTTCAGCTGCCTCCTAATCAACTGAAGAAAAATTTGCTTAAGAGTTCGCTCAAAACATAAACATTTTTTCTTAAAGTTTGTTATTACGAGCGAGTATACATGAGGGGTCTAATATGTTTTGTTCCCTGTGTATATGTAGTTTTCGCAGTTATCTCTATTCGAATCGCTGCTTATAATCTGAATCACAAAAAATGAGTCTTTAAAGGCCTTAGAATCAGTGAAACGAGATGAGCTAGGAACGAAAATGAGTAGGAAGTGGAATGCAACTTTGGAAAGTTTAAAATGGTTAAACAACATTGATGGATGGGGATGGCCACTATTTTAGCACTTTCATAGTGGCGTAGTCCAAAATTTCAAAAAAATCGGATAATCAATTCTTGAAGTTTGTGGAAAAGAACGAATTTGGTGAAAATCGGAGTTGATCATTGGACACTGAATATATGAGCTACCGCTTATTGCTTATGCAATAGCCAATCGAGGCTTTCCATGAAACTCAAATATTTTTTACGTTATGATGGCTCAGAAAAGACTATAGTTTTTTTGGATATGTCACTTGTGCTCAATCTAGAACTTCGCGGAAAGCTTCTTTGAAAATTAAGCATTTTAAAAGATGTTTTCCTGTCTAACTCTACGCACCGTATGTCTCTGAAAAGCTGGTTGAGCAAAAATTTGTTAGGCTTACGTAGCTTTTAGCCATCACTTTGAATTCTCTCGATACAAACACTTCAAAGTCTTTCAAGGGATATCAGGGTATCTGTAATATAAGGATAAAGCTTGAATCTACTTGAAATACCGCCCGTTTAAGAGTTTGATTATGATAAATCGAAAAAATATATCCTTGAGTCAATTACTTGATATGCGAGTCTGCGCACTATACGCCGCAACCGATGGCACCCTCGCTAATAGCTCATCACTAAAACCTATTCTAGCTTGACAAGCTCGGAAATGTGTTCTACTTACATGTAAAGGTTACTGCATGACGAAGGCGCAATGGCAGTATTAGTTGAGCGGGCGCGAACGCGGCGAGCGTGTATCCTCACCGTTCTAAATTCTGCGCCTCCTGCGCTCTGCGGCTAATAAAGCCGCGTTCGCGCCCGAAGATATTGCGCCTTCGTCATGCAGCAGCCTATATGTCCAAACAAATCGAAAAAGACAAGAAAACAAAGAGGAAGTACTGGAAATATCCTTACAATCAGTTAACTAACGCGCATGGAGTGGATCCATATTATAAGTTACAAATGACTTGTCGATAGTCGGAGCGAGTTGAAACAGAAAGGATCGCGATGACGTAGGATAGGAGGAATTGGAAGAAGAGAAAGAAGAAAAAACAGCAAATATGGTCCCATGAGGGTAATGATAGACTATGCTTAGAATCAGTCTTCAGTAACTAACATCCTTGGATGCTAGTTTGCTCCTTGTGACGACTTACGATGACCAGAAGAAGGCACTTGATCAAATAATAGCAGCTTGAATTTCTTAAATAAATTGTAGCCAGTCTCAACGGAAAGGAAAGCAGATTCGAGACTTTGTACACCATTCGATCTATTTTCCTGTTTCCTTTCACCTTCACCACAAGTTTTTATAACCGCTTGCGTGTAGTAATCGTGGGCGCATGTGGATTCAATCAGCTTCGGAACAACGAAGAATCATCATCGCCCACGCAGGTCATCGAATGCCTCAGAATGGCAGACTACGTCATTTGTTCGATGGGTTGTATTGAGTTGTAGTAAACTTTTTTGATTCAAACCGTTTTTATTTTTTTAGCAGAAGGCATTTTTGCTAGGGCATCGCAAGCTCTACAAAATGACCATCAGAGATTCAACTAATCCATAATTCAAGTAATGCTTGGCAGCTGCTTTAAAGTTCGGATTTTCTTCGAATTCCTGGGACTTTCAGTTTGTTCAGCGCAGTACTTGCAGGATTGCTCCACAGCCCAGAATTAAGAAACAAAAACTTTTACTTTTTTAAAGTGATTTAGTTCAAACATGATGTTTCCCAAACGGGACAAAACATACAGATAAGCTACTGTAGAACTTTGTAAGATTGCTTGCTCAAGCTTGCAGTATACAATTACACATAGGGTAGGATAGGGTGGTGGTTACCATTTTTGCGCTATCTTTTTTCTCGATGTCTATGAACAAAAAATTAACAACCGCATTCATGAATATTGCTATTTTTCTACTGTATCTTCCCTACCAAGCTCGAAATCCGTAGGAATTTATTGGAGAGTCTTTGGATGGATAGTTGCAAAATTTTAGTTTCTCCAAACACTAGCTGCATTACGACGAAAATGGACTTTGGTGGTTGTTTTATAGAGCTTGGCAAGCTCTATAAAACAATCACTCCAGTCCTTCGATACATAGAGCCATGTCTGATGACCTTCACTTTGAGCTAGACTAAAGAATACGACAGAAAAATGCAGAAGTCACCCGAGGCGAAGCCCCGAATATATTGTAACTAAATCGGAATAAATGCGATTGAAGCAAGTATAGCGATTAACATCCCAAAATCCCAACAAGGTCGAAATATTGCGTTTTTATATCTTTGTTATGCTAGAAACGAGATGTGAAATTTTCCTAGAATTCGGGACAGCATTTGTCAGTTAAACTCTTTTTACTTTGCGACTGAGTTTCAAAGGTTCAAGAAAGCTGTTGGAATTCACCAAAAACGACAAAGTGCACTTAAATCTTGCACAGAGAGTCGCGTGCGAGAATGCTGGTTAATCTCGTTAAAGAGTGATTCAACGCCGGCGACGTTGTCAATGTCCTAGTCGTGTCATGACGATCAGGATGGTATCCGATGTTGCAGGGATTTGCTGATACCTGGCGGAGGTCAACGACCAGAGTTTATTCACCCGTCGGCCTCGGTCTTTCTCCTTTGCTCGTCTGCGTCTCCGCGCGTTGCGCGCTACCTCGCTATCCCAAACGCGGGCACGGAGCATTTGGCTCTGGCACCCCTTTCGTTGTTTTCTGGGCCTAAATTCTAGCAAACTATGTATCTCTCGATCTCTCTTGGAGCTCTTGATCTCTATTTGCACGGTGACAAAACCCCATTTTCCAATCTGAACGAGAAATCTGGCAGAAATCGTGTTTTCAGATATCTCTTGTTTCTTCTTCAGCTTGATTCTTTTCACGTGTTTTTTTCTAATTCAATAAATCTTGCTTCTCTTTTTAATGTAGACAATGTCCTAGAGTTTACTTCTTTGATTTTGATTTTTTGGTGAAATATTCGACAATAAGCTTTGAAAAGTAAGTTTTTGTTCATTAAGCAATTATTTCCACCCTTGGGGGCATCCTGCTCAGAATTATGAGCAAACAAAGTTGACAACGTCGCCAGAAACAGAACTACGAGAAGGAGGTAATTCAAGGGGAACATCAAAAAGTAAACTGGCTTTGACTTGCATTTCGACTTCGTAAAAACAAAACTTTGTGCCTTTTTATAACTAATTTTTTCTTGTCTATCTTCTTTTTAATGAACTTCAATTCAAATATAGTTGTTTTTGAAACAATCACAAAGTAAAGCTTTCCTCGTTTTCCCCCGTGATGTGGATTGCCTGTTCCTGGAGTGAAAAGCCTCAATTCTGAATGCCGCCAAATCAAAAATTTTGAACTCATTCCAGCGCTTTATCAGGTTTTTAAGAATTTCTTTTGCTGATGGTTTTGCAATTTTTTTCTTCATTTCTGATTTTCTTTGTATAACCTTCACTTTTGGGGTCCTATCTAATGACTATCGAAGGCATAGTCGTAACAACCGAAAAATGTGCTGAAAATATTGTGGGTGGTAAAAATCATTTGCGCTTCTTCAGGATGCGTTTTCACCACAGCTGTTATTGATAATATGGACCAGTCTGGACGACATGGAAATGGAAATGACATGGAACAGACATGAACGGTGTTTGAATATCAAAATTATTTTCATTGCAGATTTTGCTCGACAACTCAAAACAAAATCATCAATAAAGTGCTAGCGGAGAAAGATACTTGATGAAGTGGTCAACTGTAATAAGATGCATATGAATTTTAATCTGTTACGTTGAAATTGCACAATGTTTTCAAGAAATGGCGAGCAAACCAACGGTAGCTGGTGGCTGCCAATAATCAGAGTATCTTTCTCCCTCATTTCTGTTCATTCGGCGCAAAACTCAGGGCATAGCATCTTTCTACCATGCTTTTGATTACATCGGATGGTCTAAAAGATTTTTTGCTTGAGAATGAGGCGTGAGAACACGTTGAAATATCAAAAAAAAGCTTTCCATAGGTAAAATTTCGGGTATTTCATGTATTTTCTTGCCGTGACATTAACAAATTGCACCTATTACCGCTTTGCACAATACTAGATAAAGCATTTTTTTCAACTCTACACTGAGCCTTCGTCGCGCTTTGTGAGGTAAACACTGCTTCAAAAAAATTATGAACGTTTCTCCCATGATTTGGCCAAAATTATCGTATTGCATGAGTCGTCTGTTTTATACTACACATTACTAGCAAAATAAAATGTATCATACCTGGACGAATGCATTAAATTGAGCGAGGAAAGACATAGCACATTGACTTCCTGACCCTCTTCAATAATAAGGTCTACTCTCAAAGGAGTATCATCTTCTCAAACCTAAAGTTTTGCGGATAAGGAAGACACATCCTAAGGTGCCGGGCATACTTCAGGCGATTTCAGTCGCAACGCGATTTGGCAATTCGCCAAAAGTCTTCAGATTCAACATTAGCAAACTGCACATACATAGTGTGTACAAGTTACGTGGATTGATAAAATGGCTTGCCTTTTGTACATTTAAAACGTGTTTACAGTGAGTTATGGATACTTGGAATATTGCCAAATCGCGTCGCGACTGAAATCGCGTGAAGTATGCCTGGCTCTTTACAAATAATCGCGTAATTATTACCTGCTTTATCTATTGGACAAAGTACAAAATGCCTTTGAATAGATTGTAGGTATCTAAAATTTACTGATTCCGCGGATTGTAAGTCGGTTTGATATAGCATTGGTTTCATTTTAGTTTTGATCTTACTCAAATAATATTTCATAATAGTTTTGCATAAATTATTACTAAGTTTATACTTTTTACCGATATTTTTTGCTAAAATTTCAGATGTTTCTCTTATCCATTGTTGGATTTCGTACTTGTTTACTTGATTTTGCATTCGAAATTTGGTACCTTTTGATAATAATCTTGTAGCCTCACAGCTTTTTAGTAAGTTCAAATCTCCGCTAATTATGTGGTTGTGAGTTTATCTTTGAAAGGTGTATAATCTTTGTGGCTGCAAATGCAATCTGTTTTATTGTTTTCATTCAACTGAGAGTTGAGTAAAGTCTTTAATGTTTTATTGTAATTGAACGTGTGGGATGAAACTGGTTTGGTATATTGGTATATAATTCTAGGTGGTCTGTAACTTACTTGCGAGTGTGTTTTAACTATGTCCACGATATATTTATTATTTGCAACCTTATTGATATTCACATTATCTAGTATGGAATGTAAGTATTTTACTTTGATACTACTTTTACTTTTACTTTAACTGAAAGCTGCAGCATCGAAACCCAATACGATTTGTCCGAACAATGATGGAATGAATGACGCACTCAGAAATGCCTCGCTGGACTTCCACAATAAAAATAGGTAGTGAGCCTAGCTACTCTCAAACATACAGACTGATTTCTGTTCAGAGCAGAGCTTGCCGGTGGAAACGTGAAGATGGGGGCTGCTGAGAACTCAATGCGAAAAGCAAACAATATGCCACAACTTGTAAGTTACGCGTGCGAAAAGACCAGTCAAAATGATTGTTACATTTGATAGAATCAAAAATTGTACAAGTTGCTATGCTTAAACGTAAATCTGCTCAGGAAATTGACTGCGATCTCGAAAAGGCGGCCCTAGAGGAAGCACAGAAGTGTGAAGAAAAGGATGAATTGATTGGCCGGGAGTTTAATATGAAGATGATGGAAGGTGCAACCGATCTGGCAGAAGCTCAAAACACTGTAAGAAGTCGAAAAGGTTTTGAAGCTCCAGATTGAACTTTACTTTTGAGGCCCTAGAGGAATGGTGGAATGAAATTACGAAAGGTCCTGTGATCGACCAAATCCAAAACTTGTACTACGATCACAGCCTCAAACAACATTTCTCTAAGGTAAAAAACACAAGTAATACCTTTCTCATAACGCCAGTTCTAAGCTGACGAATCCACTGCGAAAACTACTCTACGAGAAATTCAGATGGCAACCGATAAAACGAAAAAAGTTGGTTGCGCTGCAGTCAAATGCGATAAAGGTGTGCGTGTTGTATGCAAATACGAAGCGTATGTTTCTTAGAATTTTTTGGCGAATACTAGACAAAATTAAATACCAGTAAAAAGTAAATTCCCATTACAGAATCCTGAAGAACGGCGAAAAAATGTACAGCATGGGTCCCACTTGCAAGAAGTGCTCTGCTGGAGCGGGCATGGCAGATTGCCAAGCGGAACCATATGCCGGTTTGTGCCCCGCAAAATACTACAGCTCATGAAGTTGGTCCTCCTATGTCTATTCATGTGAATAAATGCATGCATTTGAGTATTCCACACAACAATAACTAAGCCTGACACATAGATTGAGATTTCTCAATAACATAAAGCTGTTTTTTTTACAAAACTATTTGCACAAATTATCTATAAGGAAAAGGTAACAATAGCATAAAACAAATAGGATCTATGTTTTTAAAAAAGAAGAAAATTATAGAAAAATATCCAATTTCCGTTTCATTCCTTCCACTAGACGGAAAAAGGATAGGAATACGACCTTCCCCGGAAATCATCAGTAGTGAAGGAAGGTCGTAAGCGTGTAATGAAAAGAAGAAAGACAAAAAGGAACTAACCTTAACCAGTCGGATGCTGTTGAGCTCGTTCGAGTGGTTCTGAGTCTGTATAGAATAATAGAATAATTAATAATTGAAATGAATAAGAATTCAAACTATTTTAGATGATCAAAAGGTAACAAGGATACTTTGAAATGAAAACAGAAATCAGAAATAGGACACATTAATGTTAAATTTGTTAGTGTGATCTATACAGAAATATGTGTATGTGTATGTGCATGTGTGTGTGTGTGTATGTGTATGTGTATGTGTATGTGTGTGACCAGAAGAAGGCACTAGATCAAAGAATAATAGCTTGAGTCTCTTAAATGAGTTGTAGCCAGTCTCAACGGAAAGGAAAGCAGAGTCGAGACTTTGTACACCATTCGATGTATTTCTGTTTCCTTTCACCTTCAGCACACGTTTTATAACCGCTTGCGTGTAGCAATTGTGGGCGCATGTGAGTCCAATCAGCTTTGGAACAACGAAGAATCGTCATCTCCCACGCAGGTCATCGAATGCCTCAGAATGGCAGACTACATTATTTGTTCGATGGTATTATGTTGTCCCAAAAGCAAACAATTTGGATTTAAACTGTTTTTGATTTCTTAGCAGAAGGCATTTTTGCTAGAGCATCGCAAGCTCTACAAAATGACCATCAGAGCTCTAATTAATTCATAATCCAAGTAATGCTTGGAGCCAAAAACTAAAAGCTTTCAACTGCTTTGAAGTTCGGTTTTCTTTGAATTCCTAGGACTTCCAGTTTGAGCGCAGTATTTGCAGGATTGCTCCACAGCCCAAAATTAAGAAACAAAAAGTGTTACTTTTTTGAAGTGTTTTAGTTCAAACATGATGTTTCTCAAACGGGACAAACATACAGATAAGCAAGATTACTGTAGAACTTTGTAGGATTGCTCGCTCAAGCTTGCAGTATACAATTACGATAGGGCGGTGGTTACCATTTTTGCGCTATCTTTTTTTTCGATTTCTATGAACAAAAAAATTAACAACCGCACTCATGAATATAACTATATTTCTATGTACTGTATAACGAGCAAATTGAAAACCCGTAGGATTTTTCTAGAAGTCTGATCTTTTGGGTAGTTGCAAAATTTCAGTTTCTCCAAACAGTAACTGGATTACGACCAAAATGGACTTTGGTGGTTCTTTCGTAGAACTTGCCAGACTTTCGATACATAGAACCATAACTCTGGTACCTGCACTTTGAGCTAGACAAGAAAACATGACGTTTACCGCGAAAAAAAACAGAAGTCATCCGGGGCGAAGCCCCGTATACATCTTAATCAAATCAAAATTAAATACGTGAAGCGAGTATCGTGATTAGCCCAAAAATACCTCAACAATATCGATACATTGCGTTTTTATACCTTTCTTATGCTAGAAACTAAAAAAAGAAACGTTTTCTAGAATTTGGGACAACATTTATCAGTTAACCCCTTTTTACTGCGACTGAATTTCAAAGGTTCAAGAAAGCTGTTGGAAGTCACCAAAAACGAGAAACTGCGTTTGAATAGTGCAAAGAAAGTCGTGCGAAATGCTGGTTAATCTCGTTAAAAAGTGAATTAACGCCGGCGACATGTCAATGTCCTAGTCGTGTCATGACATTCAGGATGGTATGTGATGTTGCAGGGTTTTGCTGAGACCCGGCGGAGGTCTACGACCAGAGTTGATCTACCCGTCGGCCCCGGTCTTTCTCCTTTGCTCGTCTGCGTCTCCGCGCGTTGCGCGCTACCTCGCTATTCAAACGGAGCATTTGGCTCTGGCACTCCTTTCGTCATTTTCTGAGCCTAAATTCTAGTAAACTATGTACCATATTGGAGTTCTTGATCTCTATTTGCACGGTGACAAAACCACATTTTTCGATTTGATTGAACGAGAAATCTGGCAAAAATCGTGTTTTCAAAAATATCTTTTTCTTATTCAGCTCGAATCTTTTCACGTGTTTCTTTTTAGCATTTAATAAATTTGATTCCCTGGTTAATGTAGACAACGTCCTAGAGTTTACTTCTCTGATTTTGGTGAAATATTCGACAATAAGCTTTGAAAAGTAAGCTTTTGTTCATAGCTCTATATTAAGCAATTATTTCCACCCTTTGGGGCATCCTGCTCAGAATTATGAGCAAACAAAGTTGACAACGTCGCCAGAAACAGGAATTACGAGAAGGAGGTAGTTTAAGGGGAGCATCAAAAAGTAAATTGGCTTTGACTTGCATTTCGACTTCGTAAAAACAAAACTTTGCCTTTTTACAACTAACTTTTTCTTGTCTATCTTCTTTTTAATAATCACCAATTCAGAAACATAGTTGTTTCTGAAACAATCACAAAATAAGCTCTCCTCGTTTTCTGCCGCGATGTGGATTGCCTGTTCCTGGAGTGAAAAGCCGCAAATCTGAATGCCGCCAAATCAAAAATTTTGAATTCATTGCAGCACTTTATCAGGTTTTTAAGAATTTCTTTTGCTAATGGTTTTGCACTTTTTTTTCATTTCTGATTTTCTTTAAACAACCTTCACTTTTGAGGTCCTATCTGAAGACTATCGAAGGCATAGTCGTAACAACCGAAAAATGTGCTGAGAATATTGTGGGTGGCAAAAATCATTTGCGCTTCTTCAGAGATAAAACTAATAAAAATACCGTAACAAAAACAGTTTAAACAAACAACCTTATGTGCTAATAACATTTGAAATAAACAGAAAAAATGATCCAAGCTGTTATTGATAAATTGCTATCGCGGGCTAGACAAGTGGTATAGATCGTAATTATCTTAGAAGTCCATGGGCACTTATTGCGCCTACGCGAAGCACTGGTTGAAGCCCTAGTAGGGATCTTAAGGCCTAAAGCGACTCATGCTTAAAACAGACATCATATCCGCAGTGCCACAGTGGAGATTTGGAGCAGTTTTGAATTAACCAAGATTTGCCTTCCTTTTGAATAAGAATGAGCAGAAAAAGGTTCAGCGGTTATTGAAACGCAAAAATATAGGATCATAGGTACGCGTTTGTAAGTGATTATTTAGACCTTACAGGTTCAGGAGCAAAAGTTTGTCGTTACTTCTCGAGTTTTCCCTCTTTTTCAGTTTTTTACATTTTTGGCATTCAAAATATTTTTATCCATTGTTCTTAAACTTTTTGGACAGGCTAGAGCACATGACTCTAGTAGAGTTCATAATATCGAGGAGATCCTCTATGCGTCCCTCCCCCCTCCCCCCTCCCTCGTTCTACTATATCAGCTGAGTCTATCACTTTAACTGGTTGTGGTTGCATTCCAAAAAAATCTTTTCGGAGTTTCGTAGAGTATGTAGGAGCAAATGTGGAAATTACTTGAATGAGGAATTGTAAAAATGGCTGCAATATAGGAACAACGTGCAAAAATTTGTACGTGATTAATAGCTTGTTAGTGCAGCGAATAAATACTGTAATCCAGCTAAATCTCCTGGCGATGGAAAAACTTTCAAATCTGAAAGACATGCTAGTTTGTAATAAGATGCGTATGAAATTTAATCAGTTACCTTGAAATTGCACAATGTTTTCAAGAAATGGCGAGCAAAACGAACGATAGCTGGTGGCTGTCAATAATCAGAGCATCTTTCTCCCTCATTTCTGTTCATTCGGCGCAGAACTCAGTGCATAGCATCTTTTTACCATGGTTTTGATTACATCGGATGGTCTAAAAGATTTTTTTGCTTGAAAATGAGGTGTGAACGTTGAAATATCAAAAAGCGACCCATAGGTAAAATTTCGGGTATTTCATGTATTTTCTTGCCATGACATTATCAAATTTCATTTATTACCGCTTTGCACAATACTAGATAAAGAATTTTTTTCAACTCTACACTGAGCCTTCGTCGCGCTTTGTGAGGTAAATACTGCTTCAAAAAGATTATGAACATTTCTCCCATGATTTGGCCAAAATTATCGTATTGCATGAGTCGTCTGTTTTATACTACACATTACTAGCAAAATAAAATGTATCATACCTGGACGAATGCATTAAATTGAGCGAGGAAAGACATAGCACATTGAGTTCCTGACCCTCTTCATTGATAAGATCTACTCTCCAAGGAGTATCATTTTCTCAAATCTAAAGTTTTGCGGATAAGGAAGACACATCCTAAGACGGAACGAGATGCATCCATTATTTAACGTCTTTGAATATGACAGAAACCCCATGATAGCAACAACCACATTATCATTATCAGTATACAATCATGACTGACTGTACACCGTATTTTATCATAAATTCCAGACAAAAATTCTTGTACAAACTCGATCCTGCGCTTGTATGTACAAAAGATAAAATAAGATGATGCATTCTGTCCAATGATGCTTGACTAACGCGCTGGAAAGCAAAAATTTCAATTGTGGGCATGACTAGATTCACATCAAATATCACACGGCGTGGCTTCACCGAAGGCTAAACTTTCTATTTACTGTCCAATTTTCATGTTAAACAATTCGAAATTGCAGAGATCATGCCGAGGAAGATCATTGTTACATTGTTATTTATAATCTTCTGGAATGCAACCGTCGTTCATTCAATGTTATTCATGACATCAATGGCTGTCGTGGTCCCACCACCGATGATGGTGGCCATACCGCCGCCTATGCCTCCGCCTATGCCTCCGCCTGTTATCTTGACGAGACGCAGAATAGGTGAGACAATTATATCAATTGTCTCCAAAGTATTTTCGGGCTTTTTTTGCATGCGTGCACAACTCGCAGAACAAACATCCTTATAAGATCTTGACGAAATTCGATGCATTTTCTCATGCTGTTTCGAAAAGTCATCTTTATTTTGCAGATGAAGTAACGAGCTCTTAGAAAATTACTGTAAACTGCGATCCATGCTTTTTACCAAGGGTCAAGTTCCGCTATTTTTCTAAATTCTTGTACTGATTCCCCCAACAAATCTAAGTAACCTGCGGGTAGGGCAAACAAAGTAGGATACATAACAATTGTCTCCTTCCCAGATCTCTCCATAATTTTCTGACACGTCTTCAAACAACGCCATGGAATAGCAGACCCATACCAGACGCAGACTCGTCAAACTCAAATAAATTCTCGATTTTTATTCGAAAATATTAGGTCGTTCCGAAAGTAATGTCGCTTTTTTCAAACGTAGGCTACATCTCGTGGAACAATGATGTGAAAGAGATTCTGGTAGCATTCGATGCAGCATTTCATTCTCTTTCTAAAGTTTATATAAGCACTGCACAGAATCCACTAACTTCTCGAAGAATCATTAAAATCTGCGACCCATGCTTTTTTAGAAGGCCAAGTTTCACAATTTTTCTTAATCTTTATAACAACCTTCGGAAGGAGTCCAAGTGATGAATGGATAGAGCAAGCCTTACAGAAAACAGCACAACTTTTTTCTACTTTCCATAGCTCTCACAATTTTTTTTGTAAATTTTTTGATGGAACCACCAAATTTTAGCAGGTTCGTCTCAGACACAAATGCATCAAACACCAATAAATTTTCGAATTTTGAAACTTACAGAGATGGATTATGGTTTGACAATAATTTTACAAACGAAATGAGCATCTACCGCTTCAATTAGTAACTTTCGAAAATTCCGGGTACAGCCTGAGGCGCCCTGGGAAACCTACATTATGACGATTTTATCCCGTTTGTCTTGATGAATCAGAAAGAAAAACAACTGGTAGAAAGAGGAGAAAAAGCTGCGTCGAATGACACCCGAGTTGCTTGCAGGTTGTTGCTCTATGAGGTTTGAGTCGACCAAATATGGAATTTGATAGAATTGAAAAATTGATTCCAGAGACTCTAAGAAGCAAGCTAAGGAAAAGAAAAAATTGCTTTGCGTCCTATAGGGTTTGCTTTATCTAAGAATCGCTTGTACTTCTTCGAAGAATAGGTACGAAAATTTAGAAAAATAGCCGAACTTGACCATGGTAAAAAGCAAGAGTCGCAGATTTTGGTACTTTTTCGAAAGCTCATTGAATATTATGCAGCGAAATTACAACCTTAGAAAGAGGATGAAATGCAGCATCAAATGCTTCCAAGATCTTTTGAAAACTTTGATTCCATGAAGTGTGGCGTTCATTTGCAAAAAGCGACATTACTTTCGGAACGATCTAATATATTAAGATTTAGCGCCAATTTTACAAAACAAATGAGCGTTGGAGCTTCGAAATATCGAATCTTGGACTTGCCGAGTAGAGCGTGGGGTGCCTTCAAAAAGATTTTGTTGATTTTATCCTGCAAGACCTTTCGAAACGGAATCAAAAAACATCTATCTGAAAGAGTTAAAAGTGCTGCATCGAATAACACCCGAGTTGCTTGCCTGGTGATGTTCTATGACTAAATTGGCCAAATATGGACCTTGATAGCAGCAAAAATAATTTTTGTTATTCTGGAAAGTAAGCTATGGAAGGAACAGAAATTGTTTTGTGTCCTACTTGATTTCCTCTATCCGCAGATTACTTGGACTTCTTTGGAGAATCAGTACAAAAATCTAGAAAAGTAACGGAACTTGACCATGGCAAGAACCATGGATCGCACTTTTTGGTAATCTTCTGGGAGCCCACTTGTTGAACTGCAAATGAAGATAACATTTTTGAAAGAGCATGTGCATCGAATGCTACCAAGGTCTTCTAAATATGTTTGTTCTGCGAGTTGTGGCACCCATACAAAAAAAACCGAAAATACTTTCAGACGACCTAAGACATTCGGTAACCCTCTAAATAATTATGATTTTTCAGTTTGCTGTTATGGAACTTTCATGGGCTAGCGAATTGCGTTGCAAGGCTTTGGCAAGGAAACGATTCTCATCCGACGCTTTTTGTTGTAACAGTGAAATGTCGCCTTTGATTGTAGACTATATATGCTCTCTGTACCCTTCCGCATTCTTCCGCCAATTTTTTTCTTTGAATAAAAACAAAGAGTTACATTACATGTCTGTCAAGAAACAGTCAAGAGCTCATAGGCGTAAGATTATAATAACCCAACGAAAGGTACGATGAGGCAAGTCCTCTCTTTTCTCTGCCGATAGGGTTGGCCATCGCGAAATTGTGTACTGCAGCTAAGGTCACCGCCACTTCTCTACGGATATTTTCTCTCAACACGCGATCAGGATATCAAATAGAATTTTGTTTACTATTAGACTATCATCGTAAAACTTATCCAAACTTATCCTTTCCATTCTCGCTAGTCATTGATCCTAAAAATACATAGCTTTTCAAAGTTCTGATTTTCCAGATGCTTCCAGTTCTTGTGGTAGTTGTTGCACTGCTCGAGCTTCAGCTGAGTCTCTCATACCCATAGAAGGCCCCACCGGCTCCAATACCTCGTTCGGAAATTTTATCTTCACTTCCACCACCTCCAGCTCCTGCCGCCGCTTCTCCTCCATCGCCACCTCCGCCACCACTTCCTCCACCGCCCCCATCGCCACCACTGCTGCCACTTCTGACTCCTTTTGGCGTTATTCTTCCTCCGCCGCCACCACCACCACTTCCTCCTCCTCCGCTTCCTGCCGTCGTTCCTCCTCCACCGCCTCCTTCACCCCCTCCACCGCCTTCTACCCCATCTCCTTGACATCAGTCTTCTCCTCCTCTTCTTCCTCCACCCCCACCACAACCTCTTAATTCCCAGCCTCATCTTCAGCAGTGAAATCATCTCTCCTTTTCCCTCCTCTTCCTTCTTCACCTTCACATGCTCCTTCCACGCTATCTCTAAGAGCCTCAACCCTAGCTTTGGTGTCTCACAGCCATTTTCTGCTTAAGGTCTGCTTTTCTGTTTTTTTTAAATGTCAGTATGATTGTTCCACAACTTCAGAGATTAAACTATAAGTCCTCTTTTCTTGTAATCAAATAAATTTATATATACAATATATAAATTTATATTTATTTATATATATTATATAAATTTATATTTATTTAAATATATATTTATATATACAATATACAGGGTGTCCCAAAAAAATGTGAACACTGTTTGATCGTTAATAACTCCCTTGCTTTCATGTCTTTCGCCGAGCTTGAGGCACCATTCTGTAGAGCGAGGATTAACTTAGATATGTAGTATGAAGCAAAACTTCGATCTCACTTCGTTACTGTAGGATTACAGTAGGAAATTCGACAAGGGTTTTAGGCCGTTGAAGGCTATTTTCTGCCTCGAAACAGTACCAAACAAGCCAAAATCTCTTGTACTATGGTAATGGAAGCCGCTGACTTCGAATATGAAATTTCCACTTTACTACAATGCTTCTTTTCAGAGTTATCCTAGGTAAACTGTAATAACCGACTTTCCAGCAGGTGTCAAAATTGTGACTACACCATCAAAAAGGCTAAGAACACTCGTAAAAAGTTGTGTAGTGGAATCAGCGTGCGCGAAAACCTTAATACACGATTTTTCAGATTTTTTGAAAAAATTTGGTCAGATGGCATGTTTTACAATGGTTCCACACGCTGGAATTTCTTACCGTAATCCTACAGTAACGAAGAGCAAACGGTGGTTCGCTTTATACTATAAATCTAAGTTGAACCTCGCTCTACAGAATGGTGCCTCAAGCTCGGCGAAAGACGTGAAAGCAAGGGAGTTATTAACGATCAAACAGTGTTCACATTTTTTGGGGACACCCTGTATATACATTTATATAATAACAAAGGTAATCAAAGAAATAGTTGTTCCACAACTATTTCTTTGATTACCTTTGTTACTATATAAATGTACTAGTTGACTTACCCGGCTCCACCCGGCCCTGTCATTATTATATTCGTAATCAGCATGCTCGATTACCCCCCTGTGCCAACTCCCAGCCCCGTAGCTCAAATTTTGCAAAAAATCGATAAAGTCGATATCGATCGATGACGAAAAGTAGCCTATGACACCCGCCGGGGCCCGAAGTGTATGTGTGCTAAGTTTGGTCCCGATCGGTTCAAAAATGAAATTTTCTATTCGGACATACGTACGTACAGACATACAGACATATCGACATACATACAGACATACATACAAACAGACATTCAGCTTTATATATAAGATATAAAGCTGAATGTCTGTTTGTCTGTATGTCTGTCTGTCTGTCTGTACATATGTTCCGGATAGAAATTGCATTTCTGACCCGATCCGGACCAAACTTGGCACACATACACTTCGGGCCCCGGCGGGTGTCATAGGCTACTTTTCGTCATCGATCGATATCGATTTTATCGATTTTTTGCAAAATTTGAGCTACGGGGCTGAGATTGGCACGGGGGGGGGGGGGTAATCGAGCATGCTGATTACGAATATAATAATGACAGGGCTGGGCGGAGCCGGGTAAGTCAACTAGTGAATCATATAGCATTATCTACGATTTAAGGAGATGGTATCAGTGGGGATCTTCAGAGTTCAAGTTCAATGTAACATAATACAGCGTGTCCCAAAAGTATGTATGCACTGTTTGATCGTGAATATTCTTTCAAAAGGTCAGCTAAATACAGGTACCATTTTATAGACCTGGCTTCAACTTAGATTTACAGCACAGAGCAAATTATCGATCTCTTTTATAGCTGGATTACAGCAAAAATTTGAGAAAAATTTCAGGCCATTGAGAGCCATATTTTGCTTCAGAAAGATAACCAAAGAAGCCAAAAACTTATATACTGGGTTAGGCGAAGCCCCTGTTATCAGATACAAAATTTGCACTTTACTATAATGTTCTTAAGCTATCAGGTATACCCTAAGGTTTTTCCTTTTCGTGAAAAATGAGATTGCGCCATTAAAACAGCTCGGAAATCTCGTAAATTGTACAATGATCACCAAGTGTGATAACTCTGCTGCACAATTTTCTGGATTTATTCTAAAAAAAATTCTGCAACGCCTATCTCGCAATGGTTCTGTATACTGAAATTTCCTACCGTAATCCTACAGTGATGGAAAGCGATCGGTTCCTCCATACTGTAAATCTAATTTGAAGCCAGTTCTACAAAATGCTGCCACAGTGTAAGCAAAAGACCACTTGGAAAGTTGGATATCAATGAACAATGAGTTTATAAACTTATGGGACACCTTGTATATAACAGTATACACATGATAACCGTAGTGCGTAAATCAAGTGATAAAATTTATTATAGTATGGACCGCATGGAAATCATCCAGGGATTTGAATGCAAAACTTGAAGAAAGCGATAACAATATCAAACCATTCTGGTACTGCACTGCCTTAGTCATGTACATGTATAGATTCTTGAATTCTTTGTATCGAAGTCTAATTTTGCCTTTCTCTCATTCAGCAGACCCATTCAGAATTCTTACGCTCAATTTTTCGAACAGAGTTTTTCAGTGGGTTAGGCAGATATAATTTCATAGCTGCAAGACTTCCGTGAAACTTCCAATTCAGTTTAAGTGTTTATGGGCCCAGTCTCCGATGCGATTTTCAAGATACGAAAAACTAATCCATATGTACCGAGAAGTCAAGGAATTTGCAATCACTTGATTTGTAGATTATGATCCTTCACAAGCAGCATCCAAATGGAGAAATAATCAGTCCTTTCAAATTTTTTAGCACATATTGATTGATATTGACTGTATGATTTAATTATGATGGGATCAGCATAATAGCCAAATAAAAGGTCTGATTGTCTTATCCGATGGCTCATCTTGGGATTGTGTACTATAAGATTATCGCCGGATCTAAACGGATATTAATATCCGGGGTGCGATTGGCGATATCGCCCCAGTGAGAGTGCTTACCATTGTTTCACCTACATAAGATGTTCCGGTTGCCTTCATTTTTTCGAAGTCCTAAGTTGAAGGAATGTCCTGTTTTTTAAGTTTTGTTTTTTCAGATGCTTCAAGTTCTTATGCTAGTTGCTACATTGCTTGCGCTCCATCCTGGAGTCGCTTATGCACAAAAGGCTCCACCACCTCCAGTGCCTCGCTCGGAAGTCGATCATTCATCTCCACCACCTCCTTCTCCTGGAGCTGCTTCTCCTTCTCCATCGCCACCGCCACCACCTCCTCCACCACATCCTCCTGCAGTCGCTCCTCCGCCGCCACCTCCACCACCTCCCCCACCTCCTCCACCTGCCCCAGTGCCTTTTACGCCATCTCCCATACTTCCAGCCCCTGCATTCACACCATCTCCTGTCCCAGCTCCTCTACCACCACTGCCACCACCGCCACCGCCACCGCCGCCTCCAGCACCTGCTGCAGTTCCTGCTCCTCCACGCCTCAAAGTATTCTAAGCTTTGATATGCTTTTTATTCAACTAATTTCATGACATGTTAACAAAGTGATAAATATTGCATAGTCTATGATCAAGAAAAAATCTTTAGCAATCTTCGACATCTAGATGGCGTCTGAATGCCTATATGAACTACTCTTGAGGGATGACGATCAGTTCCACATGTGAATTCTGCTAGTGATACATCATATGCGTTGTACATTATAGTCCAAAAAAGAAAAGCCAATGTAAGTCTCAAATATAAACGGATACGATTTATGCAGAAAATTAAGGAAAAAATTTTGTTCCAACACACATGTTCATACATATTCTACTTCTTCTTCCACTGCAATGGATATGTCTTCACATGTAACCAAACGATTGAGAAACAAGATCTGAATAAAATATACAATATTTATGAGTTTTTAAATATTCTTCTGCCTCATTCTGAAAATGTAGTCGGAAGGAATTATTGCTACGATGACTACCGAAATAGGTGGATTCTTAAATCAAGATGAACGAGTTATGTGCCAAGGATTGTACTTGCCTGAGGTATGCGAATAAAATACTGCTTTAAAGTACTCCCAAAAACGCATACAAAGCTATTACCACTAGATGACTTTTCGAAATGGTGAATACAAACTTTTATATTTCTCAAGTATTTTATTGATAGTCAGAGTCGACTATGTAAGTTCGGGCTGCTACAAACACCATTGTACCCAAAGGTAAAAGAAAGGTACAGTCGAGTAGATTTAGCGGTAAATATAGTGTGCTTGCACAGAAGGTGAAATGCGGTAAAATTGGCGCTTGAAGAAATAGTTTCGACTGTGACGCCGGCCAATTGCGCGCGCAAGATACCCGCGGTACTGACCTGGCTACTTGTTCACGCGCAAATTTCACCGCATTTCACCTTCTGTGCAAGCACACTATATTTACCGCTAAATCTACTCGACTGTAAGTCCAAACATTAATGACATCTCAACAGCGCATGCGGATACTAGAGTGATAATCTCATAGCATACTGAGGTAAATAGAAGGATAGGTAATAATAGATGTATTCGACTTTTCTAGTTCAAATAAACCATTCGAAGACGAATAATTGAAAAATATTCGGTTCTAACTATAATGTTCTTCGATGCTCATGTCAACTCAATTATTAGGTTGGCGGATGATTTCTGTTACATCTTCAAGTTTTACTGCCATTTTAATTGGGAACGTCTATAACATAGTATTGAGACCTTTATAAGCTCGAGTTGAGTTCCTCTCCGAAAAAACTTATGGAATTTTTTGCATTCTGATATCATTATACATTTTCCCCTTTCTTTGGAAAGCTATAGGCATCACACTTGCTAAAGAAAGATGGTGCGCAAATACATTCCTTTAGTTTACGATAAGGAAAAAGCGCAAACATAGGCAAGTAAAGTTCAAGGGAAGAAGGGAACATTTGAGTGTGCCCATGAACTTCGTAATTGGTGAATGAGAGTGTCTTTGTGGCGTCGAACATACCGTCAGGTAGATTCCGACACCTCTAGGTACAAAGCGAATTTGACTTCAGGAAGTTTCTGCAACCTTTTTAGAAGCAAAAATGCCAGAAATCACTTGCCGAAAAATGAATGACTCCCATGACTCCCACCAATGCAGCCTGACCTATCCAAAGAGCCGCCGTATCTTGGATTGCAGGAGATAAAGGTCAAGTATGCGTTGCTGAGCTAGTCGTATTGAAGATACATTAGGGTCAAGGTGAGTATCGTCTTCACTCAGTTTATCGTTCTGAGAATTTTATTCAGCATTATTTGCTCGTTTTTTAGATGACGTTTCGCTTTCTGGTGATCCTCGCTGTGATAGCCATGCTCCATCTAGCCATCGCTTTCCCACAAGCATATTCAGTAGGAGCACTAGCGCAGCCAGTGATTGTGCCGCAGCCGGTGCTGATCGCAAATCCACTCATCTCTCCTGCTGTTGCTGTTCCTTCACCAATTATCGGTTGAAATCAAATAAACTTCAATTGCCTTTCACTTGCATCAAATTCATCTGCTAATATCACCAGACATGTACTCAATAGTTTGTCCTTTAAAAATTGCTCACTATTTGTAAATCATGATGAAGAGATAAATTTTCCACGCATACCTATTCTGAGTGAAATATTAGGTTGATTCATAATTAATGCACGTTTTCTATACTTCAACTTTCAACTGAGATATATAAAAATGATACTTTTGCATGACTGTACCTATCACAAAAAAGATTTTCTGGCCTGAGAATTGCCAACAACTTTTTTCAGAAGCCTCTACTTTGAGAAAGCATAACTTATATTGAAATGAAGAAGGATAAAACAGACTTCGCTCATCGTGTAGCCAAGGGTCTCTTGAGTAGTAATGCCAAGTTTGGATTTTACGGAAAATTTTTGAAAGAGAATATCGCGAAAAAGTCGAAAGTACTCACTTTTTTGGCATCTCGGCGGGTTCAAAAATCGCTCATTTTTGAAATCATCTCATTTTTCTCCGCTGGAAAGTGAGAGAACCCTAGCACTTTTCTACCATCAAGTGAACTAGGTCTACCCTTGCTAAATATTGCAAAAGATCTGCAATCGCCTCTTGCTTTGAAGTTTTATATGGCACGGAATCGCCGCGACGATCATTCAAGTTCGCAATCGAATTTCTCAGCTCAGAATCCATGGAATATTTTGTTCAAATAGCATCTTGTAGCACAAAGTCTCCTAATCCTTACGCAATTTTTTTGAAATTAATCCAAGCGTTCCTCATGAATTTAGGGCAAAAAGAGTGAACGCAAAAATTTTGGGATTTAGTCTCTTTTATTTGAAGGCTTAGAACTTTGGAACAAAAGGAGATTTACGAAAGCGAAGGCCTATGTAAGAAACTAGAAAAAACGCTCTTTTAGATAGCTCAAAAAGTTTTAAGCAAATTGATTACACATCAAATACCAGCTTTTGGAAGAAGAGATGAGAAAAACGTGCATTAATTATGAATCAACCTAATATAATACAATGGATGCTGACAAAAAGTCTGAGCAATCTGTATGCTCACCAGCAATGTTGATCAAAGGTCAGAATATATCGCGTGGACTGAGCAGCAGTCTGAAAAGTTTATCATAACGCTTCTGTTGGAAATGCTAGGATACCACGATACCGCTTTTGATTTTCTTATAGTTTTGGATAATCTGATTATGGCATGTAAATATAACTACCTATTGGTATTACGGTTCACTTTCTTAGAGTTATTACCGACTTCTTACTAGGGTAGGTGCACGAATAATATTGTGAGAGGAATTTGTATAATGTTTCTCGGATCAGAACACTGTTTTAGATAGCTACTACCCATTTGTCGACCAGATCTTGAGAAAATCTCCGAGATTTTGGCTTTTGAGAGCAACTGCTCTGCTTGAACTTAATTTTTTCCTCCAAAAATGAGCGTGGGTACAAGAATGATATCTGGGAGGAAATTGTACAGTGCCCATCAGAACAAAACACTGCTTCAAAAAGTTACTATCTAATTTCTTCCCCAAATATGAGAAAATCTCCGAAAATCTCGCTTTGAGCGGTTGCGGCAATCCATATGCTGATGAACTGGAAATTAGTCGGAATAATCATAGATCTTGTACAACCTTTTCTATGGATTTGCCCCAAACCGCTTGCTAGTGACCTATTGTGTCGCTAATCAAAAATATAAAACCATTTAGCAAAAACTGTTCATTTGTCATCATCGCCAAAAATCGAGAGTTCTAAAGCTCTACGGACACTTCCAATAACAGAGTCGATAATACTTATGCTAGATGTCTTCCACCCCAACCCTCGTATCATTGTTAGGAATTATTATCAAAAGATTTGCACGCTGTTTCTATAATTTGGTTCATACACGATAATGAGCAGGATCAAGCGTGGGGTGCGGCACGCCACAACTGGGGGTCGTATTGAGGAGTCAAAAGGGGAGGGGGTCGTAGTTGGGTAATCTGTTAATAGTGATAACATGATATTTGTATCATATCCATAATTAGCACGTCAATTAACCCCTGTAGACAAAGTGTAAGCGAATTCTTAAGATTCAAGATACTAAGCTACCTAAATGAAATGGTCAAATTCCAACATGGTTAACTTTGTTTTAAAGGTGAATTAGCTATCCGTTCTTGCACTCAAGAGAAAGCACTACTCCTTCTTTGTCCACCTCAGGATTCCCGCTTCAGAAGATTTGCAAACTGTGGAATTAGAAGCTAACCAAAATCTCGTTTTTCCCATTTTTCGCTTTTGACCGCTGTGCTTTCACCAAATATTACTCAGACTGAGAAGACGAATCAGGCTCCAAACAGTCCTATGGAATCTACAAGGTTTAGGCTATCGATTCATATAAATACTGTCCGCTAAAAATGTTTTTTTGATATAGTTAATGAGGTGCGGCACACCCCCTTAAAAGCTGCGGCTGCCGCAGCTTTTAAGGGGGTGTGCCGCACCCCCTTAACTTGCCTTCAAAATCCAGAAAGCGCTCCATTGCTGGTATAAGTATTGAGCACATAGCTTCTTCTTGCTACACTGGAAATTTGGAGCCGAACGCCCCACCCATAACAAAATTATAGCCCTTTCAATATGCCCATTCAGATCAAAATCAGCCGTCAAATCACGTGTAATTGTAAAGTGCAATCACAGAAAATCGGGCGTACAGCTCTCAGAAATCTGAAAACTCTTTAGAAAAAGCTGGTGTCCTCCAGAAAGTACACTTTGAGGTCCAAAGGTTAAGAGGAGGAAGAAGGGTCGTTTGAGAGCTTTCATGGGAGGGGGGGGAGGTTGTTTTCGAAAGACTTGTGCCTGAACTCTCTCAACTCTGGTAATGCTATCTTAGGTATATAGTTCAGGGGGGGGGGTCTTATTAAGACAGCAATCAGGTGGGGGGGGGGGGTCGTAAACAGCGATCGTGTGCCACACCCCTTGCTTGACCCTGATAATGAGCCTAGCGTAAGGGTGGCATTCGGGTTCCGGCAAACAGTACAAGAAAAGTACTCAAACTACAAACCAATTAGATGTTTCATTGATGTTTGCCACCTTCAGCAAAAAACTGCAGACTCGTTCAGTTTTCTTCATCATTGTTAACGTCACCTTCTTATTATTGCCATATTTTTGCGTCGTACATATGAATCCTTATAGTACTTTATGGCTTAACAATTGCGACCCGCACGCCATGTATGACCGATACTAATTTGAGTCTGGACTACGTAAATGGTTTCTGAACATACCTTGGAGTGTTCGAAGGGGGTGCAGAAGTCTCTAGCAAATGAGCTCTAATCGCTTTCTAAAATTCCATTCTCCAGCAAAAAATGGAACCATCAGAAATTTTAAGCATCAAAGCTTTCATACATTGATCCACAGTTGCATAAAAGGGAAACTTGAAAGGAGAAGAGATGTCGCCTTTATTTGCTGCAGTGTTCTCAAACTCAAACGTTGTGTATCTACAAACACAAACATTTTCTTCCACAAACTTGCTGATCCTATCGTTCACACAGCTCATTGTATTGTCCGTATGCATGACAGGCTTTATCACCACAAGACTATACAAATTTACTACGCAGTCTGCATGAACAAAAATTGGAGAATGAAAGATTTTTATTATGTGAAGAAGTTGAGGTTTTTAGTTTCGAAATTGAATAAATACAGACAGCACTTTGTGATCCTCCATATCATTGCGCTATCCTATGATAGGCTGGGCACGACAACGGGGGAGACTACGGGGGAGGATCCAACAACTGCGGATTGTTGATGTACTGGTGAAGTTACTAGTCCAGTTTGTTGTATCTGTGGACGAGCGGTGATTGGTTGGACCATTAGCAGGGCAGCGACAAGCAGGAGTGTTCGAGACATCTAAAAGTAGTATAATTGGCGCAAACACATAAAAATATTGAAGGCACGCATTCAAATTCTGAACTAGACCAAGTACCTATGCGAATTTCTTTTGATGGGAGTGTTATCCTCAAACGTTTATAGATGATCTGGGCCGTCTAAGATAACATTCGCCGTTCATATCCAATCTTAGCAAATCTAACAATAAGAGACAAACTTGATCGGTCGATTCTGGAAGTGGCATTATTTGCGTTAAATAACTCCAAACAGCTATAATTAGCCCGAGAGGATGCGATAAACTTATCAGAAGTAGCAAGTCTAACGCATCCGAAACCTCTTTTTTGATCAATTGTTATTCCTTTGAAGTTTCGCTGTATGGTTGAACTGAGCTAACTTTCAAAATCCAGAGATTCGTAGTAAGTCAAGATTGTACTTTGCTGGATGTTACATAAGTAAACTGATGTTTTGTCTCAGAAAACCACAATGCGTCGATGTAAGTGTGAACAAAAAGAATTCTAATGAAGATTTGTGAAATTAGAAAATAAAAAATGTATTTGTTAGCTCTTTCGAGCCTGTTTGCGGTGGGTGGGCCTTGAAGTTATTACGGGATTTCAAATCATGTATCAAAAAGTTACGCAGAAACTTTCAGGGTGTCCTTTTAAAGCTAACAGAATTAAACGAATTTAGCGATTTTTTTTCCAGAAGAAATTTTTGAGTCACTCGATCCTCGCAGCGACTATAGAGGTCTTAAAACATTGTTTTTTCAATATTTCATTTCATTCATCCATTTCCAAACAAGAAGATATTTTGTAATTGTGAAGGTCCAATAGAAAGACTCTATGCTCACATAGCTTATCCGCCCGGGTAACTCTAATTTAGCTTACAACGAGCAAAATTGGGCTTTTTTCGCGCTACTCAGGGGCGCCCAAGCAGATGTGAACCTTCTGAGCTCTGTTATAGTCGTCCTCACCCCACTAGTCGGTCGGTGGACAAATTCGAATTCGAAGTGGAGCAGGCAGGTCGCGGCAGAGCACGGCATCTTAGCTCTCCGTTCAAATTCACGCATTCACTTTGCGTTTTTCTTCGCCATTGCTCAAAAGTTTTTGGTATTATTTCAAAGTTTTTGACCTATATTGAGTTTTTGTAATTGCTGAATGTAGTATCCTGCCGCTATGCTCGTATTTTGTTTAAGTGAGCTTATGGAAACGATAAGCCCGGACAGACTTCACGCGATTTGATCGTCGCGACTCAATCGCCGACATTTCCATTCATTTTCATTTCACATTCAAAATTTTCGGGCTGGAAAAGTATCACAACCGAAATGCAAGTCGATCGGCATGGAATGATGTTGTAACAGTTGTCTCGTCGCGATTCAATCGCGACGATCAAATCGCGTGAAGTCTGTCCGGGGCCATACAGATGGCAAATTTGGAGCATATAATTCACTGGAGCAACACTTTTGCATATGATACTTACTAAGAAATGTTTTACAGCATAAGTTCACCATCTGTATTGTTTCTCCAGGTTTACCTGCAATCAGAGTTGAAGAAACGAGCTTAGCAACACGAAACAACTTCCGACAACAACGAAATTGTCATTTTCTACAAACATACCTATAGTATAGAGACTAGCAAGTAACGACCAATAAAAACGATAAAGAAACACAGAAAATCATAAGGGGGGGGGGGTCGGATGCCACGCTCTGCCGCGACAGGCCTGCTCCAATTCAAATTTAAATTCGTCCACCGATCGACTAGTGGGGTGAGGACAACTATACACTCGAATAGCAGGGCCTCGAACGAATACTGCACAAACCCGGACTCCACCTACTGCCACTAAAAGGGGAAAATAGGCGTCCAAGACTCTAGAGCAATTAAATGTTCGCCCAAATCTGTTCGAGGCCATCCTCCTCCAACGAAATCTCCTCACCCTTGTCGCGTTCTCACATGAAAAGCACAATTAGGGCATACTATTCAACCTGTTAGTGCTTTGGAAAGACGATTATGGCTGTGTGCGATATTCGAAGTTTACCATGCAAATTAAAATCGGTAATGGGGGGGGGGGGGTTTCCGAAATGAAGGCGGGATTCGGGCCAATTCCGAAACGAGGCCAGTTTTTTCGCAAACGCACTTTTCCGTTCCGCACTTCACTTTTTATAGTTGAGGAGGGGAGGAGATCCCATTGAAACAGTAGCCATCATTTGCCAAAATCTGCCTTTTAGGGCCCGGCGCGAATCATCTACACCTTTTACAGAACTCAGGTGCTCATTATTGGTATCTGAATATTCAATTGTAAGAAGCCAAATGTTCATGAAAATGATAAGGAATTGTAACAAGACCCTCTCGATAAGTATGTATCGACTTCCCTCGTTTTCCGCGAGTCGCGAATCGGCGGGTCCTGAAGCGAAAATCTGCACTCGGAGATGCCGCCAAAGGAAATATCCCAAAGTTATTTAATTTTTTTGCGTTTGCTATTCAGTTTATGTCTTTCCCGTCACCAATTTTTCTAAAACAACCCTCACTTTACGATTTTCTAGACCATCGAAGATATGCTCTAGATAATTAGATGGTCTGAAAATGGTGTAGTCTTGATTGTAAGCGTAAACAACCCATCCGTCCAACGCTCTATCGATGGGGTTGAGCTCGTCTGATGTAAACGCTTTGGGATGTTCTCAACGGCACTCAGCCTCTGCAAAAGCCTCTCAAAAGACTTCTACTGCAGTCGTTATAGGAGCCGGGTATAAATCACGCGATTTCACTCGCGACGCGATTTGGCAGTATTTCAACTGTCCATAACTCACCGTAAGCATATTTCAAATGTACAGAAGATAGTCATTTCATCAATGAACGTGAGCTATACACATTATGCATGTGCAGTCTGCTAGTATTGGATCTGAAGTCTGGCGAATTGCCAAATCGCGTCGCGACTGAAGTAGTATGAAGTATGCCCGGCCCTTGAAGTCAGCGTCTCCTCAGAATTTGTTTACCAGATTTTCAATTTTTCGGGGCTTTCTCGCCATGAGAAACACATATCTGGGCTTTTCAGCGCATGAAAATGTCGAAAATAAGCTTTTTTCGAAGCTTTTTAGATCCGCAATTGAAGATACGCCGGAAAAAGCCGCGCTCCGCCTTCCTTGTTCCACGCCCCGCCCACTTCTCCACTGATGCGAACTTAGAAAGCTTCGAAAAGCTCATTTTCGCCATTTTTATGGGCCGAAAGGCCTAGATATGGGCTTCTCATGGCGAGAAGGCCCCGAAAAGGAGAAAATCTGGAGAACAAAATTCTGCCGAGACGCTGCCTTTAACATGTAAGAAGTGTGATTTTCTTATTTATAGAATGACAAAAATTTTGATTTGTGGTTGATGGCGAAGAAATAAAGTTTTACTGTGTAGAGGTTTCGAACGATTAGCACATTTATTGCTTTTTGTCACACACATTTCATAAGCGGACAGTTGTCTTCATTTCTGTATTCCACATCTTTACATCCGACTTCGTCTCTTATCAACATCATACCGTAACCTGGATGATTCATAGGGCACCTCTTGCAAGCTGAAACCGACATAAACCTCAGCTCTGTTGAAGATTTAGTGGACGTATAGGAAAATGCTTACATCCACATATTCCATTCTTGCAGACACATCCATCTTTACAACCAGCGTTGCTTTTGCATGCCTCATCAGCGCTGCAAGCTTAAATGAAAGAAAATAGACATGAATTATCTTTACTCACGATGAACATGCTTTTTGATAACGTAACATACCCACAAGCACTAGAGCCAAGAGAAAGATTAGCGCATTCATAACTAAAAAATGCGATTTCATACGAAAGCAGTGAATAGGTTATAACTCGAGTTGTTAGCCATAAGAGAACAGAGCCGCCTATGTCTTGCAATCAAGCTGAACATATATTCTGGTTGTTGTAGGCGTACATATGTGTAACAACCATTTACCTTGTTTCTTTTCAGTTTTCCCATAACCAACACTTGCATAAAATTCGCTCGCAATGCAAGACATGGGCAATAGCACGTGCGAAACGGTGATAAAATTCGCTGATAAAATGCGTTCTACGTTTGAGATTGCAAAAAGTTTTTTATTTTAATAATGATGTTTGGTGATCACGATGTCCTATCTCTGCGAACATCAATGTTGTCTTCATGGCAAGGAGATGCGAAGAAAACGTGCCAAGCCTGAGCTAACATCGTCGGATCAACGTTTCTTTAGAACTACCATGCATATGATTTTTCTTGTGGAACATATATTTGTAGAGCGTGTACGAGCCAATATTCTTCTCTTACGTATTTTGGTCCTCGAAAAACTATCACTCAAGTAATCGTAGCGTTCGACATATAGGACGTAAAGATGAGACTTAGCATTCTAGTTTGTGACATTTAATTTCGTGACATAAAAACTGGCAAACAAAAGATATCTCGAGGAAAAAAAGGACTGAGCGCTATGCACTCGAGCAGAGTTGACCGAATGGTTAGTGCTTTACGTTGTGCGCTGAAAATCGCTGGCATGCGGTAAAATTTTACTCATAGTTCTAGCGTCAGCGTAGGCTCCTCAAAAACACTACTTCAATCATATAACTCAAGCATGTCAAAGTAACTCGACTAAGGCTTGGGCATTCGCCTGATGCGATCCACTTTAGAGTAATCTGTTTGGTTCCGGAGAGAAAACTATGTCGCAGTTCCCAGCAATGAACTTACTGCTGGCTACAGTCTCACAGTATGTGAGACAAGTGAAAGATGACGAATGTTTGTAGTATGGGTTTCATTTCAACTCCGTAAGTTGAACTCACAAACGCCACGCCTCATGCTTCAAAAATGCAAGCCAAACTGAGGGAAAATCATCAGCTGAGGGAAAATCATCCGTCATGAGCTCAACAAGCTACAATACCACCCACATAACTTGCAAAATTTCCGCGAATGTCGCGAAATTCCAAAAATTCCGCGAAATTCCCGGAATTTCGCGAAACTTTGCGACATTCTCGGAATTCCGCGACATTCAAGGAAATTTTGCACATTCTGTGAGCGGTATTGTATAGTAATATATCATAAGTGGCAAGGAATTACAGTTCACACCTAAAAAGCGAAGCATCGATATTTCGGAGGTTAGTGAACCACCAAATCCTCAAAAATTGATAGAACCGATATTCTGAAGGTTTCGAAATCCCGAAAATTGACAAAAGTCGATATCCCAAAAATCGACAAAATTCGATAAAATCGATATCTTGAAGGTTGCGGAACCCCGAAAATCGACAAAAATCGATAAAATCGATATTCTGGAGGTTTCGAAATTTCGCAAACCTCACTTTCAGCGTTTTTGCACAGCTACAACTCTTCCAAACAAGCTTCGCCCACTTTCCACTTCACATCACGACCAAAATAAAGAACATAAGCAAAATTAAGGGAAATTAAGCGAAAATCGCGTTTTTCTAACCCTATTTACCCCTTTCTAGCCGTTTTCAGCCCTTTTCTAACCATATCCAGATGGCCGCCATGTAACTATCACACGCGTTGCAATAATAAAGAGAGGGGAAAAATGAGGGGGAGAAAGAGGAGAATTTGCGAGAGCCTGAACTAAAAAAAGCGTCCGGTTTCATAAATGGCAGGGGCTCCCACAGGCGGAGCCCCTGCCATTTCTCCGAATTATATGTGGTGTCCCCCTCGAACACAAATTGAAACGTGACTATCCCAGCCCGTCGTCCATACTCTCCACGGAGAAAAAATTTAGAATATGCATCATCGGCTTTATATAGCGCCTCCTACGCAGAAGCTACAGCTATGATCTACCCCTAGAAAAATAGAGCTACCAAAACTACATGTAAATGACCACATCGCATTACCCCAGCCCTGCATATCGTAGAGATATAAGGGCGCAAAGTCGCCCTTGTTGACAGATTTCTCAAGTTCGGCTGTCAATTAGGCACTTTTATTGGAAATTTGTTATCCCTACGACTTTCTCTCTAAAAATCATATATCAAGAGGTCTGTCCAACAAAACAAACCCCAGCTCCATATCTGAAAATATCCGCAGAGTTATTAGCCCCCAAACATGCATGCTAAGGCCATGAAATCGACTCCTCCAAAGTTGCCCCGTAATTCCTCCAAATATCACGTTAGACACCTCTCTCATACCTATACACCCCATATTTTTTCCAGCTTCCTACAATTAGAGGCAATACACACTAATATAGCGCGCTCACTCCTCACTCTTGGCCTAGCGCAAGATTTGGTCAAAATATTGAGTTTCTGGGATTGACCGGAAACTTCACTCATAGTGGTTTTTGGTCCCGATCTTTACGAAAATCTTAGTTATTTTGCACTAGAGAGCCTTACAGTAAAGCAAAAGTGAGATAGAAATAGCTGAAACAATCAAGATCGCAACTTCGCCTGCACTTTTCGCCTATCTATTGCGAAAATTGTCTGCAAATTTTTGTGAGTTCAAGACTTTGTGAACAGTTCTACCGGGCCATGCTTAGCACAGATCTTTTCTTGCATTGTTCATCAAATTATAATGTCAAAATCGCCTTCTCATGTAGCGTTTCTCAAATTTAAAAGTCGTGTAATTTGGCAGATTCTATTCTACAATGTGCCACCAGCAGCAAAACTGTAAGAAATGTGAAGCGGAAATTATAAGATCTCCTTCATACATGCATTCGAACATATGGCATTGTCATAACTGAAGAAAAGCTTATAGATCATTTCAGCATGAAGGTTTGAAAAAAATTTATATGGCCTTTTTAACGTTTATCTGCTGGCAGCAGATGAGAAAATTACCGTTTTGTCAGTTTATCAGCCAGATACAATACCACCCACATTACTTGCGAAATTTCCGTGAATGTCGAGAATTTCCGAAAATTCCGCGAAAGTCCCGGAATTTCGCGACATTCACGGAAATTTTGCGCATTCTGTGAGCGGTATTGTACCATAAGCTAACCGAGATAGTGCTCAAAGGCGGATTCAGAAAAAAACTCACAAGTTGCTCCGAAGTAAGTTACGGTACAGATCAGCTGTACAATGGCAAGTACGTCATCTGCCAGTGTGGGCTACACGTATAGAAGGTTGCAAAGTAGTGTATGCGCGAGGCTTTCTCGAATTTTATCATTTGAGTTAAAGTTAATGAAGTTAATAAAGTTCTCAATCAAATGCTGTGCAGAGACTCACGTGGGGTATCGCTTATTTGAACTCGGCTGAGGCAGCTTTGCTATAAAGTGAACGTTTCTTCACGCTAAAGTTCCCCCATCATGCCTAGATGTTGTCTCAGGGTTCATGCACACGGCACACGTCTCTGCCAAAACACTTGAATGTGCGATCGACCCCAATCCGATAGCTAATGAGACGATAGCTTGGAAGACAAAAGAAGGCAGAATAAGTAGAAGAACTACTAAAAGACGATATCGGTTTCTTGTTCTATCTATAATGATGCATCGGTAGGTATTGAGACTAGTCACAACACAGAATTTATAAACGGCGTTGGAGATAAATGTGACACAAGTAATGTATTTTGAACTTATATTGCCATTCATTTTTTGTAAAGGCTGCCAGAAAATGTGCGTAGAGACTTGTGATTGGAAAGTGTAACTATGCTCATGTCGACGTCACAGTTTTTTCATAACTACGAATAAAGGAAAGATTGACCGATTACCTACATAGTCAAGAAATTCTGTCCCTTCCTTTTTGAGATAGCAGTTTGTGGTTTCTATGTATGATTATGTGTTAGTCATCAGTACCAACATAATCGCCTTAGCTTGAAACATTCTGTATCTACCGTGTAATTTGAAACTAAACGACATCTTGCCCATAAAAGTTTGCTTATCACAAGGCAACTTTGTCAACCATTTAGGGTTCCCTTGGGCCTTTGGGAAAATTTTCCTGCTGCACGCAGCCTTTGAGCCCAAAGAATTGCAGTGGGCGCAGATAACTTTGAGTTGGGCAAGGGCTCTGGTATCATCTGCAGGAAATGTTCGCTGAGCAGCTAGCTCTCGATGCGCCACTAATTGCTGCTCTAGAGAAAAGTCGAGCACTATCGGCCTGGGAAGATAGCATCGGCGTCCCGAGCAAAAATATTTACACATTTTGTTGGCTCCTACTAGTGGTAGTTCTTTTGATAATCTTGTCAGCTAGATTAATGCACAGCCTTAGCTGCATTGATGTTTCTCAACAACGAGAAAGTTTTGAAAGTAGTTCAGAACTTAGTACTCAAGTGATTTCATATTTTTGCTTGGCAAAGACGACCACCAGCATACGGAACAATGATTGCACCGCATCACTACTTGATGATTAGATTAAGATCAAACCGAATATTATGAAATAATGGTTGAATAATCCACACCGCAAATACTCCGGATAAAATTTGTTGTCCAAATTAGGAATGAAAGCAATGAGCTTTTTGAAAACTTCTAAGCAAAAGGTGTGCTGAAACTTTTTCTCAAAACAATATATTCATTGCAAGTCTAGTAAGGGCAAAATCGCTTTTTTTCCACTTGCTGATATAAGACGAATTCGAAACGCACAAGCGTACCCTGATCGGCAAAGCGGCAGCGACGCGCAGTTTTCTGCGCCGAGCGCGACAGCGAGCACGAACTTGGTTTTTTTTTTACGTTTTCTGAAGTTTCAGCCGCCGATCTTTGTACGCTTGTGTTTTCCCAATTCGCATTCGACAAGGCTTTCCGGACTCGATCAGCAACAAGCACTATTGTCACAAAGTGGAGCAATCACAGCTTTGTAATGTTGGTGTCTAAAATTTTCGGGTACAGTAATGCACACATAGATTGATGGTCTTGTGATTTCGTCCGCGAACCTCCAAGAAGCTTCCTCCCAGTCTGAAATTTCTCCGAAATATTACGCAGTGGAGAAGCATCGTTACATCTGAGGCTCAAACACCCACTAACGGATTTGTTCACGACAACATGTTACCTTTATTGATTTTTAAAAAGGACGCGCAGACTGAAAAAAGACACTGAATTGCGAAGTGCTTGCTCTATCCGCCGGTCAGCAAATTATGTTTGGGGTCTTAATAAGAATGAGAATTAGTTAAAGTTGTCCATGATGAAAACGTCGGGTTGAGCCTCAGTGAGCGACTTCGAGGAGCGACCAAACCGAGAACATAATGCTAAAAAGAAAAAGGAGAAATATTTATGGTGGTTTGTTTCTTTGCAAATCCACCCCTACCGCGTCTCGCAATGTCCTTTAGCATCAAATAATTTTTAATCGTCACAGTGAGCAGCCTATGTAAGCAAAAACTGGAAAAGAAAGTTGAAAACTACCTTCCACGTTACCTACTGTACCCCAAGCTAAAGCAGTTATGTATATACAAAGGCGTGCCATGTCGAAGTAGCTAAATGGTAACCTTCAGAAGTAGTCCACTCTGAATAGAGACCTGATGCGAATATTTCGGTGAACTTCTGCGGAGGCCTTCAAGCACAACCGCGCGATTCTTGTTTCACGGATAATGAGCGGCAATTCAGTAACTTCACACCCCAGTAGCTGATCTGACTTCATCATAAAGATCCTTACAGTTTCAAGCCTCGAAGTACATATTTTGCACAAATTATATTTGTAGTAGTGCAGGACCACAATTGGTTTCTAACGAATTCCAGCTTTTGGTGAAGACTACACCCAAAAACCAATTCGAACTTTTCTGCTTTCTACACTTACAAACAGGTGAGACCAGAATTGGCAATAAGTTGGCAAAAAAGCCGTAACTTCATCAATAACGCTATCGATAGATATCCTTTTCGCTTCTTGGTAATGTTAACTGAGTCTATAAATTAAGGCTGAAAAGGATATCATCGGCTCCCAGATTCGTGTGGAGGTGGAGTCTTGCCAACTCACTGCGTGGCGGTTTTTGCTAGTGAGAGAGTACGAAAAGCAATGCTATGACGTGGAGGTTTAGTAAATTTACTTGTGTTATCAGGCAAGGCAAAGTCTGCAATACACCTCCACACGAATCTGGAGCCGATCATACTTTATCGATGAACAATCAGCATGTATAACTCCTCTAAGCGTTTTACTTTTCTTTCCACCCTTGTCGTACACCTACTTGACTTTACTGATATCACTTTATTGTGGAACATCACCGGTACGCTAAACACAAATAATGCGTTCAAAGAAGTTACAAAAAAGCAAGCGCTCCAGTTCTGCCTTTCATACATGCTCCAATAATCGTGCCCTTGAAAGTCGGGACGAACTCGAAGCAGAAAAGCGTACAAAGATCGGCGTCTGAAACTTCAACGTAAAAAAAACAAAGTTCCTGCTCGCTGTCGCGCTCGGCGGAGAAAACTGCGCGTCGCTGCCGCGTCGCCGATCAGGGTACGCTTGTGTGTTTCGAATTCGTCCTGATATAAGGGATGATCAGTCCACAGCACAAAACTAGAGCACATACATAACCGTTGAGCATGACAGCAGATTGATGGCATTTTTTAAAGTTTGGAATGATTACTTTCTAACTCCATCAATCCTTCAGGAGATGTTTTCAAATGAAGTTCAAAACAAACAATATTCTACACTTTTTCATTCAATGGAAAATAAAGATGTTCTTTTACACGTAACTTTCAGAAAAATAAACATCGGAGAGCACTCTTAAAAAAATAAAGCACACTGATCATATAGTACTGCTGCTTATCCCTGCATTTCCAAATGAGGTTTTGATCTGGATTCAGTAAGTAGAATTGAAAAACAAGAGCTTGTATGCGTTATAAAACAAGGGGCCCGGTTTTACTCTTGCTTCTCAGAGGTAGGTGGTAGAAATGATGTGCAAGTGACGCATGTCCTGAGTATACAGAATTTTCCGGGGTTTTTTTGCCATTCCTCATTGAATACAACCAATGGAACCATTACGTGGAGATGTTCTGCGAGTAGAAATTTCATGTTAGAAATCCTTTGGTAGTTTAGCATCATCTTTAATTAATGTTGCTGAAAAGACGACAGAATTTCAGAATCTAGAAGCATTCCCGGCTTGTCACAAGCTGTTTACGAGTATATCATAAGCGCAAAATCTCCATTTGCTATTGTAATCGTTATCTCATGAGTGGTATACGGTAGCTGCGCCAAGAGGCTTCTTGCACTGAAATCGTCGGGTACTTGTTGGAGTGCTTGACTGCTTGACACTCAGACGGCCATTGTGTGTGAAGAGTCGGTCATGATGAAAAGGATGCTGATTGCAGAGCTCGCAGCCCAGATCGGCGACACCATGTGCTGTTTGAATGTGCGATTCACACACATCGAGTGCTTGTGTTGTGCCACTTTTTTGACTGCTAAGATGCTTGTTAGATCAGTTTTGGTTGTACAAGGCTGTCTCATAAGTTTTTTACTGATCTAACCAGAACCATCGCTTTTATCACTTTCCTTTACAGAGCGAAGCAAGCTCTACAAGATATGAAGCTGAAACCCGATAGTAGTCAAAAAAACTAAGTTTTAAAAATGATTTTTTTCATCTCCAAACATCCTAAAATTCTTTACTTATCTTAGGCATATACCATACCAAACAATCAACTATACTTCCATATTTCTCATAGGCTAGGAAGGAAGAAAAATTTTGAGATCAAAATGGCAAACTTCGCTTTCCTTGGTCCTGGATTCTTCTCACACATATAATTTATTTAACACATACATACGATATGATCATATGTTTGTACTCTTGTAGGTGTCATATTACTCAAGAAATAGTGATTACAGGGTTGACAACAAAAATATTTATGAGACAAGCTGAAAGCTCATGATTTTCTGTCTAGAATCTTTTAAAGGAGTGGGTTTCCCTTACCACAGCTTCGATTTATTTTTTATGTGCGATTATTATACTGTTCCACATAAATTAATATTCAGTCGTTTTATCTCATATTGTTGCTTCCAAAGAATATATAGAAACGTACTGAATCGAATATGAAAATAGAAATGAACTTCAGCATTAGGCATCTCATATACATTTGGCATAAGAATCTTGGTCCTCTTCTTAGTGTGGAAAGATTGTTATGACAAGGTCTAAAATTTTCAGAAGGAAAGCGCTTCCAATTCTGCAACCACAGCCTAACCGTTGATTGAATATTGTCTCAGAGTTGCGCGATGAGCTCGTCAAATGCGGCGCTCAGCAGAAGAAGGTCCTCGTTTGCCCTCCACAACCTGGAGAATGTGATTTAGACACCGTATCCCGGCTCAGTCGCTATCCCGGACTCTCGCAAATTTGAGCGCTTTCCGTTGCCGCAGTTTGGATGTGACGAGCATGCGCGGAAAGGATCGTAATGCAATAGAGACAATGACGCACCCTAATCGGCTTGTTTAGCCGCCAATCTAGCATCCTCAGCGGCTGTACGCCCTGATACTGATTGCCAGACACATTCGAGAGACACACCCGTCCGGTTCGCGGGCCTGTTGCTCAGCACCTTTTGTGGAGAAGCAGCTCATGCTTCTTACGCTCACAAATCCAAAGCTGAGACTTTAACCTTTGAACCTTAAACTCCAATCTAAACGCTATCTCTTCCTCGAAGCTTCACCCGAACGTTTTGAAACTGCGGTGTTGTGGTTTCAATAAAATTGAATGAGCTGATCAACAACACTTTTTCTTATTAACTAAAAAATACTCTATTTGGAGCTCATTCACAAAATCGGACACTGTCGACGGCTGCGTGCGTTGCGTACTCACGATCAGTTTCGACGACCGTAACTTGTTGACTTTATTCCTTGATTGAAGCTCTTTTTTGCACGCTTTCGATAGCTTTCAGCCTTGAAATGCCGAGCTGAGCATCAAGATAGCACCTTTTGTTTGAGTTTTTCAAGTTCTTGGACGTTTGAATAAGAGCAAAGAAGCAGTTTGACTTCTCTTCATGGTTTCAAGTCCTGTATCTCGTACCGGCACTAAAACAGGATTCCACCCGCTTTATGCTGTTGTTAATGACTTGCAAATTTAGAAATGTAATAGAAATGCCTTATTTCCTAAAGTTTGCCGAGGGTTTTATATTCTGATTTCAAATTTTTGCAAATCTAACCCTGTTTTTCGGGAATTTGTTTGAGCGACGCTGTGCCCTAATTCTCCTCAAATCACCACGGTTTGGTTTGAGGTGACCTCCTGCTATATCTTTGATGTAAGCATCATTTATTGCACAAGTGTACAGTGGATACTTAATTCTTCATTTTCTCTCCATTTCTAACCACTATTCAACATGGACCTTCTTATTACAAGCTTTTGCTCTCCACTTATTCCTTTTTTTCTTCATAACTCATCACATTCAACATACTTGAGTCCTCTAGAGTGCTCCTCAAAGCAATTCCCATGCTCATACTGCCTAGTGCTCTTCACTATGGCAAAAAATGAATTCGAATAAGTGTTCAGCGCAAGCGAGCTTGCTCCTATACGACAGCTGCCGGCTCTTTGACCCCGCAGGGATCGCCAGACTTCAAGTACCCGGGAGCATACTTGACGGGGCACAACCATTCCTCATTATTACTTATTCATCGATAGTGACTAGAGTAGGGCAGTGGTTTAAGGAAGGGACAATCTTTGCTGGATTACTGAGGTGGTGAAATGCAATGAAGTAAGTTGCGTATCCTAGGATGTACATGCACTTTTTGTTTTGTTTGTCGAGGCAAAAAATCGCTAGAGAAATGCTCGGATGAATCGTGTATGAAATTTTTAGGCTTTGAAGTAAATCTGCTAATTGGAAGGGAAACAATCGAAAGGAAAAAGAATTTGTACTTGCTAACAATGTTCGTAGTTCCTAAAATATGTAAGCATGAATTCCCGGTGTACATTTTCGGTTTTAACATTCCATAATTAGCAACGAAGCGATTCATTAGCTAGATTTGCAATATATGCTGTTAACTTTCTTAGTATTTACTTCCTAAGCTCGCTTTTTCAAATTTCATAGGCTAATGCGCCTTTGCTTTTTTGGAAAAAACCAAGATATACAACGCAACATTTGAAATGTTCTCATCTATTCTTATTTGTAAAATTTAATAATCACCCTTCGGTTTAAAGCTGTATTTTGAAGAAACCTGCAAAGTTGTAATTTCCCATGATTTTACTGCTCTTTCTCTCCTAATTCACATGATGCTTTTTTCCAGTTATTCAGAATAGCTTTTACGATTCTGGATCCCTTAAAAGCATGCAAGCGTTCGCCAAATTCTCGCCATGCCATTCAAACACTCAGCAAGCGTTGAAGCGTCGCGCAAAACAAAGCGTTCTAATTAACGCACCGTAGTCCTCGTAAGCCACGCCCATTCGCGCAGCCTTGACCAATCAGCGCCGAGTCGGCGGCAGTTGTGCCAGCTGCGCAAATGAGATTTCGTATATCAGAGAGTAGACGATGTTGTCGAGTAGCACTCAACTCGATATGGGATGACTTTCGAAAAAATATCGAGTGTAGCTATAAACAGAATATGAGAGTCAGAGATTTGGAGTATGTGTGGAGCGTTTCAATCGTTCGATTGCCGCAAAATTGAAGCTTTGCACAACATTTTGGAGTAATCACATCCATTCAGATATGAAGGACACGCCGCCGGATGGACGCGAGAAAGCTGAAGAAGAAGACGTCACCGTGGTTGATTGTGATTCTGATGATGAGATGGAAATGCAGGAAAAAGAAAAACCAAAGAGCGACGAGAAACAGCTTCCTCGGTTTTCCGTCACAAATATATTATCCCCTTTGAATAACTTGGGTAAGAGTTATTATGTAGCCTATTATATAGAATATTGGAAAAACATTAGATTTGAGTTTAACGTCTTTGACTTCTTATTGTATGCGTCTTAGCAACCTTAACTTTAGCGGATTCTTTCTCAAAGTGCAAAACCGTTGAACAGCAACACTTTTCATAAAGTTCATACAAAGAATAAGGTACAACCGCCGATCCAAATCACATAATTAATAAACTCAAACCAAAATTGGTAAAATATAGGTAGAGCTTGTTGACCTTCACGACGTAGGGGCAATTCCAGCAAAACCATGCAAAATCTCAGGAAAACTGTTCTCTAGCCAGTATACATGCAAGTCTGTATTTACAAAAACCTCTGAATGAAGAAAATTAGCTTTTCTTTTGTGTACATACTGCTCTATCATAACTAAGCAGAGAGATTACAGCTGCAATGACTTTTCCTATCCACAGTTAAGATGTTGTCATTGACGTTTTTTGTCTAATGAAAGTTGCCGAAAATGAATGCCTCATCTTTTTCTATTTCTAGATCAGAATTTTTTATGACCGAAAGCGCATAGGGATATCAACAGTCTACTTTGGGGGTACACTGATATACGGTACAGTTAGTCGTTTCGTACCTTGATGTGTGCCAATGCAAAACCCGGCCACGTTTCGCTTACACTTCGATGAGTTGGCCATTTTGCATACAAATCCAAGAAACAATCGCAATGAACACTTCTAATGATATGCGAAATGAACAAAAACTATCAGAAAAACGCTATAAGGGACTGTTATAGTAAAGGACACTTTTCTGGTCACGATTTCGGGGATGGTACGGTAGCATAGAAGATGTGTGAATTAGCACATATCAAGTCGAGGGTATACAGCTCCCTACATTGAGTAATTCGATCGTTTACGTTGGGTCCCTCATATTCCTGACAATTGTCCACCATAACTATTTTCTTTGTTAAACTTCCCATTATGTTACCGTAATCGCCACGAAAGGTCGTAGGCAGCGTGTGCGTCGACGACGAAAAGCGTTTGAGCACTGAGCCACTTGTGCGTGGCTGAGCAATCGCGGCAAAGCGGCTTCAAGTGGGTGCTAGAGCGGCTTTTCATGAGAACCCGAAGCGGTGCCCATATTCGACGCACTCGAGCACCGCACAAGCGTTCATTCGGCGCTCCTCAGTGCTCACTCCAGCACCTCCAGTGCTGTGCCGCGAACCACACCGCTTCATCGTCTCGACGAACCTTGTTCAACGCCTCAACCGCCCCACTTCTACCGCAAGCCCTCTTCTGTAGCACACTTAACGTGGAGTAGACCCCCTCTTCCCGAACCACTATAAGAGATCTTCTCTCCTGTATGTGGCGCGCAGGGAAGAGGAACGTCTTAGATGACACCAGATGATAGCAGGATAATTTAATTGTAGCTTAGCCTTCTAATTACTAAAGTATTATACTTATGCTGTAATTAGAAAAATCCTCAGCTTTGCTTGCTTTCCATTTAATAGGCACAAACTTATCGTAATTCTCATTCGATGTCGCCCCCATTAAGAATCACGACGTTTTGGAAGTGAGTAAGCAGAAGAGATAAAATTACTTGGCCTCAACGACCAAGGGAGTGACTTGTAAAATGTGTTAGCCTGCTCTCTTTGACTTGCACATATTTACAGTAGTCTTCATTCAGCATAGCATCTTTTATAATCATTACTGTTTGGAAATCAAGTGGTTCATAAGAGGCAAAACTTACTCTGGTGGTAAGGAAGTAATTAAGAGGAACAGCTTTCGCATCTATAAAATTGAGCTTTGTAGCTTTGTAAACTCAACAAGTGAGTAACTCATAGGCTGCAATCATAGAAAGGCTTAGCCGAACCAGGATAACTATACATGGGCTTCCTTCAGCTATAAAAGTTTTATTGTGATTATGCCGTACACCCAAATTTGCTTTAACTATGCCCCTCTATGGTAAAACCAGAAACAAAACTCTCTAACTATGTACGACTGGTAATTAAACAACATAGCCTCAATAGGATGTTTTCGAGCCTCCTATGGCATTTGTAATCTGACTACCAGCAGTGTTTTCAACTGCTAATCTACTAACTGTATACGGATTGATCAAAAAAGGCTATCTAGACTCTGAGAAAAAAGGACCTAAATCGACGCAATATTCATAGGAGATGGTTCCACCTTGAAGAGATGATTCACCGTATATTTCAGCAAGAGTTCAACAGCAGCTTCTCAAAATGACCTCCTCTCCACTAAATGAGCATTCCTTAGCTTTTGGATATCGGCCCGGTGGCGGCTTGCCCGCCTCTTACTTCGGTGCTACACCTT